>APFE030249917.1:0-17116 GCA_000404065.3 Pinus taeda
TCCAGGGCTGAGCCATCACTCCAAAGATATATATGATCTTACAATCCTTTGGGATCTAGCCTTGCAGTGATTTGACCACCATTGGGATTTCCATGGTGGGTTGGGTCTCGTTGAGCCCCAGGGTCAATTCACAACCGTGTGAGGTAACATCAGGATGAGGTGAGGAATTTAGCATCCTAGAGGAGATGGCTAGTCAAACAGGATGTTGAGTATGGCATTCTAGCTAAGATTGCATCACGAGGCTTCATAGAGACCCGAAGTGTCCAAACGAAAACTGGCTAAGCAGACAGGAAACTAAATATGGGATACTGGCTCTGCTTACAGTTCCCTAATAGGAAATATTGGCAGACCTGGATCTCAAGGAATGTGATACAGGTCTAAAGCTAGGCACTCAGGGAAACGAGATGCAGGCATAGTGACCACCTACCCAACGACATACAAATACACCCACTCCCCTCTTGGAGGTTCGAAGCCTCACCTCTAGGGAAATCTCTACTTGTGTGCACCAGCTAGCTAAGACTCCACCAACCTAAAATTAAAAGATTCACTCGCCCTAAAAAATTAAAAGACTCACTCGACCTCAAAAATGAAAAGACTCACTCGACCTAAAAAATGAAAAGATTCAATCGACCTGAAAAATCAAACCATAAAAATAACTCTCACTCTAGGGAGATGCCCAAGTCCCTTCTCCCTCTTCGAGGGGTGGGGGCTATCTTTTCTCTCTCTCTCTCTTCTTTTTCTCGTTACCCTAAAGGGTGGAAATATTCCAAAGCCTACGAGTGCGTCAACGTGACGGCGACTGTAGGAAAGGATAAGAGTGACAAGGGATGTAGCCAAAGGCCAACATCTACTTCACTCGCCTACCATGAATCTCCTACCAGAGCTTCCTAAGGAAGGTAAAATGTCTATGTAAGTTTCTGCGGACTACCTTCTCCCTAAACCATTCACGCATGAGTAGGACGAGGTAGGGTGCCCCTCTAATGGCAAAACCCAAAGAGTAAAAGGAGGTTCGTGGACTACTTGTCTGTTAGCATAATACCGATTCTTCCTTCATTTCATCCCTACCTTGTTCAACTAGCTTAGTCTAAGTCTAAGTCTCAGTAGCTAGATTATGTTCCTATAGTTGGATATGCTTGACCATGATCTTTCTCTTTTTCTTTATTGGTAACAGCATCAACTTGCACTATAGCTTGGTAGGGATGATAACCAGTAGCCTAATATCAGCACAAGCTCTGGTTTCAAGATGATAAACCTAGTCACTTTCTTTTCTTTCTTAGAAGGTTGAAACCTCACTTAGTAGGGTTAAGCATGCATAAGTAGAACTAATTATGTTGCACAAGTAACTCAGATGCAGCTACTAAATAAGTACAGGAGATATTTTCTCAAGGTGTAGGCTTAATTAATTCATTATGTAGTACAGGTTTTTTTGTAGCAGCCACCAGATGTACAGGAGCTTTTAAGAGATGGCACCAATACTTGCGAGAGGTGGGATGAAGGCTCAGTTGTAAAAAGGCTCTAAAAGGTCTAAAGCACCAAATGAAAAGAAAGCGCGATAAGTAGTTGTGGCTAAGAGAGATAGCTTAGCGTTCAAAGGGTGGAGAAAAGCTTCTGAAAAGGGCATCATTTGCCTATGGAGGTCGATATTTTTACTAGCGCATGAACTAGCACGAGGTGTAGGTCCAAGTGATTATATATAGATATACATCTATATAAGATATAATAACAACTAGCTTGGAATGTGTTACCATCATGAAACATATATAAACGGGATGCCTACTGAACACCAGGGAGAGGGGTAAAGAGCTAATGTGGGCTACAACTATAGCTATTAGGAGCCTTTCCTTCATGAAGAAAACAACTTTCCAAATAGAAAGGGCTTGGTCTGGCCCCTCGAAATAGATACGCTCCATGTTCCTTGTATGAGCAAGAACCAGTATGAAAAAGGGGTGACGAGAGGTATTGAACTACTGTGGATACAGTGACAATATAAAAAATTTCAGGTGGGTAAGTGAGACCGGGATCATCAACTGGATTTCAACTATATGGGTAGGTAAGGAATCATTGACCGACAGGTATGACTAAGGCAATCACTGAATCGATTTGGCCCTAAGACTCGTATCAATATAATAGCGAGTCAAGTTCTTCTAAAAGAAGGAAAATGAATACGATGGCGGAAAAATAGACTGTCATTAAGACATCAACTGGTGTTGAAGAAACTAGGGCTAGCTTGGCAAGTCGTGAGCTTCGAGCCCACCCGGGTATCACCATTATCGGGAACGAGATACCAACCAGCCCCTTCGAAGAATACCGAAGCGGATTTGAGTCCTGGGTTCCTAGGTGAGCTTGCTTATTCCAACACTTTAGGCAATTCTAACAAGGCCCCTGGGCTTAAGGAATTCTTCCCTTGCTCTAGGGACGAGCTCTTAGGATTAAAGCTAGCAGCTATAACTCCAAATAAACAAGAACAACACCAAAAAAAGTAGACCCCCTTCTCACTTTCCAATTTACCAAGTCAAAAGTTAAGGATTAGATGGGATCAAATGAGTAATAAGAAGAGCCTAAAGCAGGCTCGAGTCAGGCCTAACCCGCTAAACAAGTCGATAGGGAGTAATGCTAACTTCTACAAATGGAGACTAACCAATAGCCAAGCGACTAACAGTCCCAAATCCTATTTAGACATATCGAAGATCCTTTCTCTTCTCCTTAGCTCATGGTACCACAACCTAATGTCACCCCTAGTTCTTTGGCCAGTCTTATCATTTTTTGGTTAAACCGTACCTAGAGAAATTAGGAAGATACCTGCAGTTAAAGCCCTCGCTGTGGTTGTGGGTAGTTCAGTTTATATACCTCGGTTCCTCCACTTGAGTTTACTGATGGCCGCAAATGTGCATAGGCAAGTCAACTCCTTCATAATCTAATGCTCATGTTTACTTCGAGCCTTCTGAACTATCTCTTCCGTTTCTATCGCCTTAGGTAGTTGAGGACCAAATTTCGTACCTTCCTTATGTCAAGTAAGTCATTCCTCCTCACTGGGGATTTGGGTGGGTGGGTAAATAGATGCGAGGTGAGTCGTCCCTCCTCAAGATCCCTATGAAGAAATGCACTCTTCACATCCATCTGAGGAACTTCCCAGTGTTGAGCTGTAGCAATGGCTAGCATAAGCTGGATCGAGTCCATCTTTGCAACTGGTGAAACCGTCTCATTGTAGTCAATGCCTAGTACCTCTGATAAGTCCTTTGCCACTAGTCGAGCTTTGTGCTTATTTACTAGACCATCCGTTGCAAACTTTATCCGATATATCCACTTACACTAAACAATCTTTCTTCTTGGAGGAATAGAAACTAGATTCCAAGTGTGGTTCCTAATCAGCGAACAGTACTCCTCCTGCATTATTGCATCCCACTCAGGAATACTGGCAGCCTCTTAAAAAGACTGTGGATCTATAGTAGTGGAAATCTAGCAGTGGATTGGTAGAAAAGGTTGTGTAGTAGAGAGAGCCCGTGGAGCACCGTGAAACTGAGAATGTGTTCACCTAGTGTCTGCTGGATCGCCAACCAGATCACCTGCTTCCTATAGCGTCTGATGTGCCCAAAGTGGTCTCACTGTCAGATTTGTAGTGGAATCTATAGCGTCTTCCTCTTAATCATCATCTGTATCATCATCTGAAGTGGTAGAGGAGGAATCCGTAGTAACAAAAGTTAAATCTACAGGATTTGTAGCAACAGAATCTAGACCTGTTGGATCCGCAACACTTTTATTTTCAACAAGCACTATCTGAAGAAGTACTTGAAGATCCCTACTTGAATCAAACACTTCTAGTAATGATCAGTTGATTGGCCATGGGGTTTATAAGCTGATATTCCTTGACACCCTTAGGATATCTTCTTAAAATGAAAGACTGGCTCTATGGTTCCAATACCTTATGTTTCTCTGCAGGAATGTGAACCCATTCTTGAGAACCAAACACTCTGAAGTGTTGCACTGTAGGTTTCCGACCGTTCCAAGCTTCAAAAGGAGTGACTCCGAATTTCTGAGTCACTCTGTTCTGGATGTAACAAGCACAATTAATAGTGTCTGCCTAGAAATTTGAAGCAAGGGATTGGAAATGCATCATTCAATTTGCCATTTCCTAAAAAGATTTGTTCTTCCATTCAACCACTTCATTCTGCTAAGGAGTGTATGGAATAGTACACTACAATTCAATGCCTTTAGAGGCACAAAACTACTCAAGTTGTTGTTCACATACTCCCTGTCTGTACGCAGAATTTTCATGGCCTTCTTGTTTATCTCCAAGTGATTTGAATTCCTGAAAATATGCCTATAATTTGGGCTGAATCAAGTAGGGTATACCTTGAATGATCATCAATGAAGGTAAGGGAATATTTGGCTCTGCTAATCAAAGGATGAGGAAATGGACCCATCAGATTGCTGTGAACAAGCTACAGAACTTCTATAGCTCTCCATGCTTTGCCTTTGTCAAACTTATCCTCCAGATGCTTGCGAAGAATGCAACCCTGGCAGACACCATCAGAAAATCTTACATCCGGAAACCCTGTAACCATGCTCTGCTTGCTGAGTTGTTACAAATAGTGGTAGTTGAGATGGAAAAATTGCTCATGCCACAATCTACTCACCTCATCTAAATGAGTGAGTAAAACAACAGATGGAGTCTTGGGAACAAAGTTTGAGAGCAGGTTCAATATGGATAGATGATCAGCTTTACCAACAACAACTGCAACACCATTTTTCATCTCACTAATGACCATAGAATCAGGTGTGAACTCAACTTTCCTGCCTGAACTAGAATGAGTGATCTGGTAAATAGGGAGGATATTGGTTGACAATGAAGGCACACAAATAACATTCTGAAATGTCCTGTTATCCATATCAATAGATACTCTCCCATAGACCTCAAAAGGAGTATTATCTCCCATCAAGATAGTCGATGTAGTACAGGGCTCCAAAGATGCAAAGTCATCTCGAGATGAAGCCATGTGGTGTGAAGCACCCGAGTCAAGCACCCATGAGGAAGGATGAGATGCAATAGCTACAAGTGCTAGAGTTGGATCCTTTCCTTTTCCTTTGTTATCCTATGCCTTGATAGACTCTTCAGTAGGTGAACTCTTTTTGACAGAATCAGGCGATGTTCTTCTTATAAAGAAGATGAGTAAGATGATCAAGCTACTTCTTCATGCACTTGTGTTCATCATGCCCGATCTTGTTGCAATATACACACTTGACCTTCTCAGACTTTGGCTTTTCAGATTTTGAATAAGAGGTATCATGAGAGGGAGAAGGGACTCGGGCATCTCCCCAGAGCAAGTTTGATTTATATATGGAGTCTTGGATGAGGTTGGGACTGCCAATGGCTGGGTTGATGAGCTTCCCCCAGTGGCCCACCTTAAAAGTGGATGCATCCTTAGCTAGGCAAGGCAGCTTCCATCCTCCCTAATTGCCCATCTTAAATTTAAGATTGACATTCCACTTTTTGGATTGTGATCCACGCACTGGCCCCTCTAACCCACTGGTCTCTGTTATGGGCTAGTGGTAATCGTGGATCGAGGCAAGCCAGTTCTGGGTCCCTAACATCTTAGTCAGAACGAGCGGGCCTGATTTTAGGTTGGGACCACTCATACTGTAGGAATTGAGTGCTCTATCCCCAACCATCATACTCAGACTCATTTTTCTCACACTCCAAACCGCTCATACTAACTTCATCTCTCTCTATACCCATCCTACCTTCTATCTAGCTATACACATCTAGAACACAGCTAGCTCCTCCCTATGGAAACATCCACTAACATCACTATATCTCTAGCGATATACCGAGCTTATTGAACCAATAAACCAAGTAGACACTCAACTAATCAAAGCATATATGCCTAGCTCATTCTAATAAGCTCTATCAATCCATCCATAAAGCAAAGACGTAGACTGAAATCAATCAGTCAATCAATCAAGGAAGTAGATTGCTTTCCAAATATCATTCTAGCAGGCAGAGGAAACAACCATTTTACACAACACTCCAACCTACCTTATGAGCCCATACTACCCAATGAACCTTCTACCCATCTCAACATCCAGACCTTCTATCCCGGACATCAGAATCATACTCACACCACTTAGACCGTTTAGACTCTCTCTATCTCCATACATCTTACTCCGCTAACTCATCAAATATAGCAGGCATACTCTGACAACTATCCATCCAGTAAGAAAGCATTCCATCCATCCCTACCATCCTTACCATCCATACCAACCATCAGAATCAGACCGCTAAGACGAACTCACCCTATCCCCATCGAACTTTATCTCCATCTAGTAGATCTATCCCACTGAACCCTTTCTCTCTCTATACAGCTAGACCAATGCTCTCGAAACCTAGATACCAGCCAGTAACATCACTACCATGAACCAAGCTTGGCAGGTGAGATGGCTTGGCAGGCTAGAGGGCTTGTAAGTAGAAGCGTAATGACATATATAATGAATGAACTGATCCACATAATGACAATATATAAATCTATCTCATTCGAGACTGGAATCACTGGAATCATTTGGTTAAAAATGAGACCAATTAGTTCAAGACTCTCGATTGCCATGGAATGACATATATAATATATGCTTTGAATCTCCCTCATTTTCAGAGTGGAATGGACAAGATATTGATATTGATGGATTCCCCCACCTCCAGACTACCGGACGATTTTTGGGGTGGAGAAATGCGGGTCGTTGCTGGGAGGTTCAACGCTAAGCTTACTTCTCATAATTCATACAGAATCTCATGGATTTTCTCTTCCATTCAGTCGCTACAAGAGCATCTCTTTTTTGATAATGGCGAAAAACAACCGAAACACCCTTATGGCTACCTATCACAAAACAAACTATAACAAAAAACCATTGTACCTTTTTCTGGTTGTGTTGATGCGCACGTACATCTCTCCCCAGGGAATGATTGATATCTCAGGTTCTATTGGGGAGTGGAAAGCGTCCTAGTCGCCGAAAAAATGGATCTGCAGTTTAGTATCTTGAATTTCTCTATGCTTATGACCTATCTAATTGGGATAAAGAATCTTATATACACCTACAACGATATCAAAATTATGTTGTTAAAAGAGTTTCGTCCACATATCGTGGGCCAAGTGCAATTCATGATAGTGAAAGGTTAGGGGAAGGTTTGCTCCATGTTCCCCGACCCTGATGTCTACAGCAACATGGATATTCGCATATGGGGGATGTCTCTCGAGGAGTAGGAAACCCGCTGGTATGCGACAACCAAAAACATCAGATTTCACTTAGCCAAAATGATCGTTAGCAAAGCTTCAAAAAGGAAAGACAAAACTTCACCTTTATTAGGGGCTCATGAACCCCCAAGTTACGCAGGATTCACAAGTTACGCAGGATTCATCGAAGCCCCTAAGGCTAGGCAAAATATGGAGGCATCTAGTATGCTGGAAGAGAACACAATTATTTATCTAGGAGATGGCAAGTTATCCGAGCTGAACCCGAGCCAAATAAGCAGGCTTCATCAATATTTAAAGGTATTAGGAGCACCTTCTCCCTATTCCATGGAAGAGATCGAGCTGGAAAGGTTCGATGTGCTAAAGTGGCTTGGATATAACCTCCAACTTACATGCACCCTTCGGGATGAACAAATCCTCTTATTAGGTCAAGTTAAAGGTGAAATCCCTGGATTAATACGACTCCTCGAAAAGGCACTAAATGTTTGCTTCGTTCCTGCCCACTTAAACAATTGGGAGGGGGTTGATAATTTGAGGGAGGTGACAATTGTTGATGGAATCAGTGACTCCGCGTACTTAGACCGGGAAGAGGAGGAGAGATCGTGCAGGACCAACTTGATCTGCCTCTTGGATGGACAGCTTGGGCTTTATGAATGGGGAGAGAGAGGAGAACACACGTTCCGAAATGAGATCAACACACCTGTCATCTTGGTGCTGACTCTGCCAAAATACTTGCCACCCTGCTGTCAAAAGAGTTCTACTCCCGACTACGTGTCGTGGAGTGGAACTATCCTCCTTTTTTTGATGTTATGCCTATGGGCATAATGGCCACCGCACTACTAGATGCCGCAGAAAGTTCTGAGTTGAGATCTGGGCCTATTGACATTGACACTGAGTTCCCCACTTTCCATCATATTTCAGACTGCATGAGAAGGGAGCCGAGTGGTTGATAATGAATTGATAATGAAAATGAAATGGTAATGATTTGGAAGGCTATCCTTCTCGCAATGGTAATCATTGGAAGGGTAGCCTTCCTGCAGATGTAGAGGGCAACCATGAACTGCGTTACCAAAGGGGATGATCTGCATTGGCTGCACGCGCTCTAGCATTCTTCCTAGTTTGAATCTTCGCATCTTCCGCCTTCCTTTGCCTTGACTATGTGAGGAAATGACATAGCCACCCCGAGGTACATCTTTGTTCCTATCTCTATTTTAGAGAGGGCTTCTCATCGAGCTATCAATTAGGAGGGAATGAGTCAAAGTAGGGTGTATTCTCACCGAAGGGAGTTCTTTGATGATAGTGACTTGCATGAAAGAAAGTAGCCAAAACTTCAACAAGGAGGGAAAGTACCATGCTACCATGTTGTATCTAGCAACCAAGTTCTATCTTTCTACTAATGCGGAGGAGGCTTCTCAGCCTTCTTAACCTTCTTATCCCTTCGGAGCTTCTTATCTGACTTCAACTTCTTACCCTCTGTAGGGTTCTTGAACTTAGTAGGTTCTAATCTTGGGGATTCAGTAATAGGGAGCCTCACTGGTACCTAAGGAATCGCAGACTTTGATTGAAGAGATTCACAGAGTTTAACAAGTTCTTTATCTTTCTTGTCCAACTACTCCTGAAGACTGGCAATACTCTGAGCAAATTCTTTCTTGTCTAACTACTCCTGAAGGCTAGCAATCTACTCCTGAAGACCAGCAATCTGCTCCTGAAGAAAATGATTTTAAAATTTGAGAAAAGTGCTTTCTTGACCACCGAAGTCTATTACCTCCTTAAGTTTTGTGTCTACCCATACATTGTTCTTATCATAGACTGGCTCCCTTTTGGTACCCACTTTGATTCCAAGGTTGACTTGGATCTCCTTTTTCATTATGTTGAATGTCTACCAATCTATTTGGAAGTGAGAGGCAATGGTGACCTGCTGAGTTCTAGACATATTTGCTAATTGTGACTCAAACCATCCATCATTGACTATGTTTTTGGAAGGACCTTTATACTTAATTATATCACCAACATTTGGAGTTGATAAGCTATAACTCTTAGGGGCTAAGAAGATACCTTTCTCAACAAAGTACTCCATCTTGACCTTACCCAATTCAATGGAAGAGATTTCCTCTTCTGGAAGAGGACTTCCTAGAATCGTTGAGTCAGTATCAGTGTAGTAACAATCAGGTCTTGAAATGTATTTATACATATGAATACAAGAACATGCCATAATAGATGCGACCAATTGAACAAACGATATCTTAGGAGGATTCCAGTATGAGTTGGATACATCTGCTGTATTACTCACGTAACTGACAATATAGTAATGATCGCTAAGCTTGTCACCAAATATCAAATTGTCCCTCTTCATCAAGTCATCATATCTTACCCTACTATAGACCTTTGTGATAGTACTTTGTGGATTGATACCAAATCTACCGTACAACAAGTTCATTAGTATCTCGTACACATATGCCATTGCATCATCACCAGCTTTCTTAGCTTCTTGTCTTCTCCTAAAGAGGGATAACATACAGTTGTTGACAGGACTAGGCATCTTATCAAACAAGTATCCCCTTACGGGGGTGAATCCTGTAACCCAAGTCCTGCACAAATTTCAACTCTTCGCTATAATACACACCTAGAAATTTCCCCATAGGGAAAAGTAAAGTATTATTATAATCCCTATAGGGTAACAAAAGGTCGAGTAATGGTATGAACACACACTATATAAGCCTCAATAAAGCCATACAAATCTGACAATTCCTGGCCTTCCAAATCACCATGCTAGATAGGTACTCCACCCAGCATATGACATGTTTTCATGATATATGGATATAAGGAGTTCACGTTGTAGAAGTACAAATTCTCCCCATATGGGATATAAACATCTGCATGGACACCATAGTACCCATGCCAAATAAATGTATCTTAATTCCAACTTAGTATATGGATAGGCCAATTCTTTGGATCGTAATAGCTCATACGATAAATGATAATAGCTAGTTTTGACATTGTCAAGCAAGTGGTGATATCCACTTTGTATTGAGTCCAATAAATCTCTTGAACTTTCCACATAAACCCACCTAACAGACAAATATCTTGTTTCATGTAATCTAATAATAGTGATCTAAGAGTCTGAAGATTCGACACCTGTACCTCTTCATGTGGGATGGAGCCTTTAGAACCTAACTACGAACATAAAGTCGTAGCCAATGTACCTAGACTACTAGAGAGAAAAGTGTATGAATCTCTGAAACATAACACCAGTTTCTTTCCTCGATACACAACTAACTCGTAAATCCTAAGGTTCCTCAGAAGTGGTTTGATGGTGTACTTATCCCCACGAGAAGCATAATATTTCATTAACAGAATACCATCAAATCGTGAGAAGTTATTGAAGTAAATAGTGTCATTATTATGTTGATCAACAACCAGAGCTAAATGCTCTAGAAATTCTGACAACATTTGAGAACTCCTATCTTTCAGAGTTCTATATCAGACCTCAAGTAGCTTAACTGAGCAGAGCCCAACCGGGAAACCAAGCTTGGGAGCCAAGCGTAGTAACCCAGCCAAGTAGCCCAGTCGAGTAGCAAAGCAAAGTATCCAAGCCTATAAGCTCAACCGAGCCTGGGAGCCAAGCTGAGCAATGCGTAAGCCCAGCCTATAAGCCAAGCAACCCTGTCTAGCAGCTCAATTTAGTAGCCCCTCCCATCTAATTAATGCATCCTGCCTAACATAAGGATACGTGATGAAAAGGAAAAAGGGATAGTTGGAAGTTGTTGAACTAACTATGTCCATCGTGTCTCATTGGCTGTAAACATGCACTCTCGATATTGTATCGTGGATATGGGGAACTAGGAAATTCAAGAACTATGGGGGGTGTTGAATTGCATAAGGTGTAACTGGGCTTGGTGGAAACAGCTTGAGATTCACGCCCTTAGTAGGTGGGATGACTTTTGTAGTTCGAAAGGGATAGGAGGGAGAAGATTTCAGCAGGGAGATATATATAGATGAATAAGCATCAATTGAGAGGGCAGGCCACAAGGTCAATATAAGCTGAAGATGGTTAGGTCACAAGGTCAAAAGTAAGTAAAGTGGTATCAGGGATACAACAATTGAAGGCAGGTCCCCAGGTCTTGATGGCTTGTAAGTAAGTTCGCAAGGTTGAATTCATCAAGATAAAGCAAAATCGTGATCGACGGAATGAAAGCAATAATAATCATAATGTAGGTAGGCGAGAAAGAAAGCCAGGTCGGTGAGAAGCAAGCTAGCAGCCAGTAAGCAATAGATCATGTAATGCCAGCTAGTCATCTATCTCATCATACCCATAAGGAATAGGAAGCCCGAAAAATTGAGAAGAGAAACAAGAAGAAAGGTAGGTTGTTCTATTATATGACTTTGATTTATGAATGCGAGGATGCGTAAGCAGGCTCAACCATAAGGAAGAGGACTTTACCTCCTAAGTTCTAGGTCCAGTAGCAGAGCCAGCAACATCACCACAGCTAGCTAGCCTAGTAGCCAGCGAGTCACTAGCCAACCAAGCCTTCTAACTAATAAGCCAAGCTAGACACCAGGCATACAAAGCCAGCAAGCCAGCTATATAACTAAGCCATACAGACAAAGCTAGTAATACAATCATAAAGCCAAGCTATAGTATGCCTTCCAGCTATATTACTACGCCTCAATGAATACATTCCAACAACACCAACCAGTTCAAACACAACCATTAGTAGCATCATAAGCAAGGATAGAGGAAATAGTCAAGGTGGAAGCATCTGTTGAAGAACCAGCACCAATGGCAATTTTTGAGTTTGATCCAGCAAATGATCCAGTAGTAGATCCAAAAGTAGTAGAGCCAGTAGTAGAGATAGAGATAGTGTGAAAATCAGCTTAAGCCAAAATTTCAGTAGCACCATAAAGTCGCAAAGCCTGCAACATTTCTTCATGTCCCAGAAGCAAAGGCACCGGTAGTCGATCCGAACCCATTAACTAAGCAGTTTATCTAGTAGTAGACCCACTAGAAGGAGTATATGTGGATTCAGTGGACTTAGTTGGAGCATGAAAACCTTATTGCTGAGCTTTGCTATTAAGAGAAAAAGGGCCTCATCGCCGAAGGAAGAAATGAAATTCTTCTGGGTCGGTGGGTCAAGGTGGTAAAGAACTTCGCAACACAGATGATTAACGGAGAAATTCCATCTAAAGAACTTCGTAACGCAGATGATTAACGGAGAAATTCCCTTCTAAAGAACTTCATAACACAGATGATTAACAGAGAAATTCCCTTCTAAAGAACTCCGAAATTTGCAGATATGTAGTTAGCTAATTTCACAGACAGAAAGTTCCTACAAAGCCTATTGATTGGAGTGGTAAATCCTATCTATAAACCTAGCCTATCTATCTATCTTCCTATCTGATCTAACCCTTCCTACTTGGATGTCTTCCCTATCTCGTCTGACAATATTTCTTCCCTATCTATGGGGTGGGAGGCATAGCAATCAGGAGGACCAGAAGACAGATCCTAACTTGAACTACTATCAACTGCAAATTGAACTACCCCTACCAAATAGTATATCCAAGACTATTCTAACCGTCCCCCTACCACTACTACTGCCATCTAGCAAACTATCCACTAATCTTTATAGCAAATACTCACACCTACGCTTACGTTGATCGCATTCTAACCTAGCTTCCTAATGAGTATGATTATGGGTCAAGCTTATCCTTACTTCCCCTACCTCTCTAGGATAGGTAGAAGAGTATGTCTTACCTTCTGTCTGTCTTTGGAAATAAGGATAGAACAACCAACCCTTTCTTATCCCATCCCACAGTGGAACAACCAACCCTTCTTGTCCAGTAAAAGCAACTAGTTAGGAAAATTTATGGGTAAGTCCCCAAGTACGGGGCTCATAGAAACTCACATTTCATCCCCCTTTAGGGTAACGAGAAAAAAAAAGAGAGAGAGAAAAGAGATACCCCCCACCCCTCAAAGAGGGAGAAGGGACATAGGCATTTCCCCAAAGCGAGTTTAACTTTTATGGTTTGCTTTATTTATGGAGTCTCAGATGAGGTCGAGACCGCCAGTGGTTGGGTTGATGAGCTTTCCCCTAGTGGCTCACCTAAAAAGTGGATCTATCCTTAGCTAGGAAAGTCAGCTTCCATCTTCCCTAACCGTCCATCTTAAATTTAAGATCGACAGTCCACTTTGTGGATTGGGATCTACACACTAACCCCTCTGACCCACTGGCCTCTGGTATGGGCTCGTGGTAATCGTGCACTTAGGCAAGCTAGTTCTAGGCCCTAACATCTTAGTTAGAATGAGCGACTCTGATTTTAGGTTAGGAGAACTCATACTATAGGCATTGAGCTGAGTTGATGAGCAGGCCCCTCGGATCCACGATTGTGTGGTTATCTCAAATTCGAGAGAAAGTCTGCTTCCATCAGCCCTAACCTTCTTGAAATGGGATTTAGCGACATTCCAGAGCCTCTTAATTAGGTTAGTCAATAGATTTCTCATCTGGCCTCTCGATCGATGACGAGTCTGTAGTCATTTTTGGTTGGAGACACCCCATTCGTGGGCTGGGTTCTAGTCCTATCCCCAGATGGCCACTTCATAGCGTGGGACCTAACACTACCTGGCAAGATAGACCCTAGAGTCCCTAATCCCTCCTGAAATCGCCTCTGGGGACAAGGTTAGAACCTAGCCCACGAATTGGGTGTCTCCAACCAAAAATGACTACTGACTCATCGTCGATCAAGAGCCTAGATGAAAAATCTATCGATTGACCTAATTAAGAGGCTCTGGAACATCACTCAAGCCCATTTTAGTAAGGTTAGGGCTGATGGAAGTGGACATACTCTCGACTTTGAGATAACCACATGATCGTGGATCCAAGTGACCTGCTCATCAACCCAGTTCAGTGCCTACAGTATGAGAGGTCCCAACCTAAAATCATACCTGCTCGTCCTGAGTAAGATTTTAGGGACCGAGAACTAGCTTGCCTTGGTCCATGATTACCACTATCCCATACCAGAGGCAAGTGGGTCAAAGGGGCCAGTTTGTGGATCCCAATCCACAAAGTGGATTGTCGATCTTAAATTTAAGATGAGTGGTTAGGGAAGATGGAAGCTGACTTGCATAGCTAAGGATGGATCCACTTTTTAGGTGGGCCACTAGGGGAAAGCTCATCAACCCAGCCACTGGCGGTCCCGACCTCATCCAAGACTCCATAAATAAAGCAAACCATAAAAAACTTGCTCTGGGGAGATGCCGAGGTCCCTTCTCCCTCTTTAACAGGTGGGGGGTATCTCTTTTCTCTCTCTCTCTCTCTCTTTTCTCGTTACCCTAAAGGGGGAAAAAATTCATTGATTGCATTATAGTGGACTTGGCTTTCAGTTTTGTAAGAAATTGTATAGCCACTTGTTTGTAGCATATGATCCTCGAATTGTGAATCAATGTAAGTAAGCATCGTCATTCCTTCAATATAGCCCAGGTAGGAACATTCCATTGTTCCGTGGTATAGGTCAGTGGATGTAGGTCCATTCAAATGTTCCGTAGCATTCATCCTTGTTCATCCATCCCAACCTATGATCTTAGCCTAGCGATGATGATCGGCTAACAATGACGACTGACAATTGGCTATAACAACTCGGCAATGACTGGTTGGCTCTGATTGGCAATGAGGCTATCGGCTAGGTGGAAATAAGACTGGCTAACAATTACCTTCTGGCTATGCTTGAATCTCGGCTGACCCTCTAACAATGACCTTCTATCTATGATTAGCGAGGACTCCTAGCAAAAGGACTACCAGCTATTGGCAACAAGCAACAAGCAACCAACTTGTGTCTATTATCTATGACTCCTAGTTAGGACTACTAGCTACTAGCGACTATCAACAATGATCAACTAAGATTTACTGATGGCTCTGATTGGAAGCATCGAATAGGACCTACTTGGCTTTTCCCTTCAGGCTACTCCTGGTTGTGATCGACTTGCTATGACTGCTAGCTATCGGCAATGACCACTGGCACTAACTAGCTGCAAAGACTAGAGGTTCTATGACTAGAAGTGATTCTATGACTAGAGCTTCTAGACTAAGTAGAGGTTCTAGTAAAGACTGTGAGTATGGCACATGACTGTGTACTTGAGTTGTTCGATCCATAGCATAAGTAAGCAAGAGACCTACCATCAGCAAGGCAACAAGTAGGATCAGCAGGCAGGTGTAAGCAATAAGTTGTCAAGGTTGATAGAGGCTATCAAAAATATAGCAAGCAACAAGGGTCCTATTGAATCTAAAGGAAATCGACATGATCCTGCCTGTTATAGGGAAAGTTCATGAAATGGCCTATATAAGTAATAAAAAGATGACTTTGTGTACTGCGATGAGTTGTGTTTCCTCGGCCCCTTTAAAAAGGAGGTTTTGCTAAATGAAAACAATAAATGTAAATATTTTCTAGAATCTATTCCACTGCTAGGGTCACCATAGAATAGATGTGGAATGTTTGCCAGGACATTCATGGAAAGTGACTATTTATATCTTGGCCTTGGCTTTGCTTGAATAAAGACTCTAGATATGGTTATCGGCTTGAGGTTCTTATCTCCTCATCTCGAAGTGATGTCTCACCGCCTTATAATTGACTTTCTTCATGGGCCTTCCCCACCCGAGGATTCTGATCAGTTCCTCTACGATCTGCCTGGAACATTTATTTTTCTATTTCTTTCTTATATTTTGCATGAGACGATACGATCTCGTAAGTAAACACGAATTTATTTATTCTACAATGCACAATTACACGATATGATCGATTATGAAATGATTCTTCATGAACCACTCAATAAGTTACGCTCTTAATTACGTATATAATAGTAGGGACAGGGAAGGAAAGTAAACCCAGGGTGGCCAGAAATGTCCTTAAATGCCCCGGGATAGTCACCTGAATAATAATTTATTTGGGTCAATCACCTGAATAATAATTTATTTGATCCTAATGTGGCGATCATGCCACACCTTCTACCGCGACTTCTCAACTTCTTAGTGATGCCTCGACCGGAATATTTGCTCCTCTAATGCCATTAACTCATCCAGGTGGTTCTGTATCAACTCTTCTTTGGGCATCCTCGTAGCCTGCGCTACTAATAGGCTGGGTATCAGGAATTCCGCCGGGACCACCGCTTCCCTTCCATATACCAGGTGAAAGGGACTGAATCTGGATAAGTTACTACTACTAGCTTTGGTACTGGGTCAAGTACTACTACCTTTGCTTCTGGTGCTTATGACTATATATCTGAAATAGCCAGTTCTTCATCCTGATCACAAGCATCTAACTCATGAGCTACAAGTGCTTCTACACGTGGTTCTTAAATTGTTGCTTAACCAACGACTTCATCAACTGGATCAACTAACTCAAGGTAAAGGTTCAAATCTGGATCAACCAGATCAACGGCTTCTACTGGAGCATCTACTGGATTTACATATGCTGGTTCTATAAATGGCTCTACTGCTAGATATTCTATATGTAATAATGGTGGTTCTAAGCCTGGTACAGATGCTACTGATAGGCTAGTTCAACTGGTTAACCTGGTCTTAGAACTAGAAGGTAAGTACCTAGCTCTGCAAGTTAAGTTATGTGCTATGGATCTGGAACAACTAGCTTTGTTATTGGTGCTTCTATAGTTTTTGCCTTCGTGTATGGATATGTTATTGTCTATGCCTTAGCTACCTTAGCTACTAATGCTTCCTTTCATGTTGTTGATGGATGTTGGTATGGCTTGGCTTAGGGACTTAGGACTTTGGTGGGCTATCTCTGGTATTAGCTGGTGGCTTGCTGGGTCTTTCTCTTGAACATCGAAATCTCACTCTAGAAAACCAAGCTCCCTATCCCTAGCATCAGAATCT
>APFE030249922.1:0-16124 GCA_000404065.3 Pinus taeda
GTCATGCTCTCTACATACAGCCTTATGAAGCCCCCTGCTATGAAATACAATTATGCCAAGTACATTGCCAATAAGATACATGATCAATTGACAAGGCTGGACAGGGAGGCAATATTCAAATATTCCTCATACATCTATCACTTATTCTTGTACTACCAGACAGATTGCTTCCAGTGATCAATCAAGAAGCTAGACTCATAGGGTGAGAGAAGGTCTATGATCTTCTGGTCTTCAGTCTTCCACCATGTCCAGAATTCCCCCTACTCATACTGTGAATTCATTGATCAGTTTGTGTACCCAGTCACATGCCTTTTAAAGAGGACTCCTCCTATCAGATTGTCCAAGGATATGCAGAAAATCTTGCAGCTATCTAGAAGCTACAAAATTGGTGATTGGTACTTATACCAAAACCACACTGTCATCAGAATTTATGGCTGTGAGCTCTGTCCCTACAGGCTCCCAAAGTATGTTCCTATGAGGCTATTTGCCCTGGAGTACTATAGACAGCTTATAAACTCTGATCTAACACACTTTCACAGTGCCAAGAAGAAAGCCAACCTGAAGTTCAGGGACCGCTTAGGCCCATTTACCATGAACAAAAAAGATGGTTGGCAAGAAGCTGACCAAATACTAGGACAACAGCTCAAACTTAAGAGAAGCTTCTGGTGGGTCCCTTACGACCTTGAAGGTTTCATCAGTGCAAGGAGGGTTAAATATAGGTTGCTAGCCTATAAACATGCCCCACTCCCTCAAGTACAACATTTTTCTAATCAAGATGAATGGGTGCCTGAATCAATAGTAGAGGAATTGACTCAGGAAGAAATAATGGAGCAGAATGTAAAGGACTTGGAAAAAACTCTTGACTTAGACTGTCAACAGGTCTTATTCAAGCAACCAGTCCAAGCAGGAGAAGGCACCTCTACTGCCCCAGCTGCATAGGACATCCAGCAAGCTCCAACAACAACAACCACAACAAAAGGAAAGGAGAAGATGGATGAACAACAAGAGGTAGAAACAGGGTAGCCTAGTACTTCAAAGGACCAGCAATTAGGACAGGCCCCTCCCCAGCAAACTGAAAAAGCTCAAAACCCAGTTTTACAGACTCCTCTCAATGATGAGAGAGAGAAAAAGAGAGACAGAGAAGAAATCACACCTCCAACAGGGTCATCACAGCAACCAGAGGCCAAGAGGCCGAGGGTAGACCCTGAAGCAGAAGAAGGAGACATAAGTGAAGAGCTGGAAGAAAGCCAAAGCAAAGAAAGGCAAATGAGCCAACAGACTACCACTAGCTCATTTCAGCTAGAACAAGCTCAACAGCATACTATGGACGTGTCCTCCTCTATACAACAGGGCAAAAAGCTAGCTACACTTAAAGAAGGCTTCAAAGAGATCAAGGCACAAAATGAGTTGCTAAGGGTACAGCTCTATGAACAATTCCTGAATACAACCCCAGCCAAAAAGCAAAGATTGGTGGCTGCCTTTGATCTAAAGGAAAAAAAGATGATCTTCACTCATCTGAAGCCCAAAGTCCCACATCCAAAGACCACAGCAGATTACTACAGGACAAACCTAGAGGTCTTTGTTAAAGACATACACCCCATGGATCAGATTGAGCTGCACAAACAGACTGGGGAGATGGTGTATGTAACACTTGCTGACAAGGCAATGCTGGCCAATAAGCTAAAAGAATCCCTAAAGCACACAAACAGACAGCTTGATTTGGAGAGGTTGTCCTCCTCCGCGAAAGACAACAGAATAAAGACTTTGGAGGACATAATTATTGATTTGGGACATGACCCAAAAGACCCAAAGGGTGTTAGAGCCCTTATGAAGAAAAAGGAGGATGATATAGCTGCATTAAGGAGACAGGCAAAATTACCTCCTATCATCCATCCTGACACAGCAGAGCTTGCACAACAAAAACAGGTGGATAATGCTATGGAGCTGCTCCTAGTCATGAACCAAAGGATACTACAAATGGAGGCAGAGTTGGAGAAAGCTCTACAGGACAAGCAAGGGGAATCAGCCTCCCAGTCCCCTCAAACTTCAACAAACCTTGAACCTGCCCCTCCAACACAAGCAACAACAGCCCCTCCTACTGCTCCAGCACCTACTACAGCTACATCAGCAACTGGAGCAACAGTAAAAGCAACAGCCGCAGCATAATCTAGCATGGGCATGGAGGAGTTGATGAAAGTTGTTAAAGAGCTGGAAACTCAAGTCACGGAAATAAATATTTCCAAGGAAAAACTGGCCAAGCTGGAGGCCAGTTATGACAAATCAAAGATGACAGTGGCAGAAAAGCAAAGAGAAATAAAGGCCTTGGAGGCCAAAGTGAAAACTCTAGAAAAAGAGTTGATGCTAGGTAAAACCCTAGCAGAAATAAAGAAGATTATTTGGGCCAAAATTGGTCAATCTATACAGGACCAATGGAGGTCCATTCAAGCAATTTTTGAACAAGTGGAGCTAATAGAAATAGCTCATGTAGAGATTCAGAGAGCCAAGACAGCCCTGGGAATAATGCCTGAGCAGGCCACCAAAATGATTCATTTTCTCAATAACCGCACTAGAGAGGAATTGGTTGCTCTACAAATAAGCAACAGAATTGATACAATCCTCACAGCCAAGAAGGTACTGACATTAAGGAATTTTACTGAGACACTGGAGAGGAAATGTCAGGAGATGAAGGTTGAGATAGATGAATTTAGAGCTAAAATGGCTATTCTACAGGACAAAGGACTGCCAAGCCTAGTGACTGGCATAGGACAGCTGCTTTCATATAATCAGTATATGACAAGGATCAACAATTATGTTGAAAACCAGATCACAGCATCCAGCAGCTCCACAGAAGAAGCAGGGCCTCCATCTGGGCAATCCCTCTATGACAAGCTGGAGAATCTGTTCTTTATTGAACATGAAATAAATCAGCTGTTTGAAGTCCCTCCTAACTTTTATAGACATACAGAGGTAGATGAGACAATGGTTAAAATGAGGAGACATCAGCTACCCCTAGCTGATTGGTGGCAAGCAATGTTGGATATTTTGCCTAGATAATTCCACTTTTCTTTTTGCCTTTTTTGGAGAAAGATCAGCATACAGGTCAGCAGATAGGTCAGCAGACAGGTCAGCAGGCAGATCAGCATACAGGTACAGAAAGCAGCATACAGATGACTCAGCAATACACCCAAATAGCAGGCTAAAATTAACGCAGGATTAAAAGCACTGCTACGGCCTACTTTCCAGAGCCATAAAGTCAAATCTGTCTGACAGAAGAATGTCGGCTACCTCAGCATTAAAATCTATATTTATGTTGTCATTTAGTTTTTGTAAGAGAGTTGGTAGTGCAATTTATTGCACCATAACTTTCTACTAAGATATTTTATACCCTATTTTTGTATATATATCCCCTCAGATAACGCATTGAGGGTCGGCTGTAATACAATTCTTCCTGAAAGAGCTCTGTTGTATACTGAAGACTTTTTGATAATAAAAATTGTTGATGGAGATTTCTGGTTCCAACGCTGTCTGAAGATGGATATGTATAGCTCTGTTTTGTTGCAGAATTCCTGTGTCATTTGCTGAATCAATAAGTTTCTCTTACCAGTGTATGTGTTTCCTGTTTATTCCATAACTCCTATGTTTTCATAATCCTAGTAAGTAGAGAAAAAGAATAGCCTAGGATTTGTTTCAAACACCCTATGCTCAATCTCTATTTCTAAATATGTTTTCTGCTGGATTAGCCATGGATATGAATTCTTAATTGCTCATGTCTAAACTTATCCTAACATGGTGAATACTATTTAAGAATTCTTAACTGCTCTTAAGCAATACTTTCATGTTTCTTCATTAGCATAGTGAAAGATTCTTAACTACCTTTCACTCACTAAGTCCCCAATTTCACCAACAAATCTGATAAATTTTTTCACACATGCCTAACTTGCTCTGCAGCAACACTCTGTCTTCACAAATCCACTTTCAAAAGCACAAATACCTCAACTCCATTGCCCAATGGAACAAATTGTCCTGTAAATCTATACATCAGTTCTATATGAATTCATCAACCCACCAAATTCAAAACGAACAGTGCATCATAACTAGCCTAAAACACTCATCAAACAAAGCTAAACTATAAACAGAGAGCCCTCTCTGGTTGCAGGTAGGCTAGGACCTGTAACTACAAGATTGGTCAGTGGTTACCTCGGTCGTATTCCCTTTAGGAACCAGGGAACAACCTGAGTGATAACATCAATGGCGACTCCACTGGGGAACTATGTCAAATACCAAGTAAAAAGAAATGAGCTTCCTGTTTAAAAGTCCTATCATAGGGTATTAAGGAAAGAAAACTCAGAAGCTGGCTCCAAAGAAGAAATCTAGTTTCACTAGGTCCAATCCTGACCCTAATCCCCCAACTATCTTTGAAAACCCCAATTTAATCCCCAAAATCCTAAAGAAACAAGAACAGCTAAGGGAGCTCTCAGATTCAGATACAAAGCCAAATCAACAGAGCTATATTCCCACTCCTGTCAAACCATCAGTTCAGCCTCACCCCACTCCAGCATATCCTAGCTCTTCATCCACCTCCCAAGGTAGCTTCCCCACTCCCCCATCCCCTACACACCTCACTCCTGTTATCCCTGTTGTCCCAGCTGTCCCACTCCTTCTTGGTGCCCCTTTTATCCCTGCCAATATGGCTAGATATGCTCCTTTAGTCCTACCTGCAAACCCAGGGGCAATGCCCCAATACTATCAAGGAAAAATCACTTACTTTGATGGGGCTGGCACTTATACTGCCCAACAACATACGAAGAGGATGCAGGACAATTTTGAGAACTATGAGATTGATGATGAAGATGTAAGAATGAAAATTTTTGTGCAAAGTTTGACAGGGGATGTAAGGAATTGGTTCAGATCTCTGGCTGCAAATTCTATAGTCAATCCTGATGCCTTATACCTAAGTTTTTTAAACAGGTGGGAAAAGAAGAAAGACCCCCTTCACATACTGACAGAGTATGATAATTTGAAGAGGGGCCCACAAGAGACAGTTCAAGACTACTGTGCTAGGTTCAACAATGTATATAATGCTATCCCTCAAAACTTGAGACCTCCTCCTGATCTAGCCTTGATCAAATTTCCTGATGGATTTGACCCAAACATGGCATATCAATTAAGAGAAAGAGCACCTCCAAGTCTTGCAGACATGCAGAATATAGTTGTAAGTGTAGAGGCAAATCTGATTGCCAAGAGAACCAGAGCAAAAAATGAGAGGAGAATAACTTTCAAAGAAGAACCCTCAACCTTTGATCAAAAGCTAGATACAATCATGAAGGGTATGGAAAGATTGGGAGATAGAGTTGAGACCATGGAAAGAAAGTCCTCTTGGGAAGGACAAACATGCAACACTACTAGGAATCCAAATTTTAGGAAAAACCAAAACCCAAATGCTGGGAGAACTAGTCCTGATCAGAACATCAGACCTCCATTTCAAGAAAATTATGCAGAGGCCTCAACCACTAGTGAACAAATAGAGGACCCCCACATTAATTTAATAGATTTGGATAGGGAAGAACAGATATTCTTGACACAAGATGATCAACAAACCCAAGATTGTCAACAAGCACAAGAGTACAAACAGTTCCAGGCAAAATCAGGTGAGTCATTTGATTTCAGAGAAGGGTATGATACAGCAGTCTATGAAGTACACAAACAGTACAAGCTAAGAAGTAGAACCATAGATGTACCTGAGAATACCAAACAAGCAAACAACAAACAGCCCAAGAAATCTAATGACAAAGCTGCCTTAACAGAGTCCTTAGATAAAAAACCCCACAAAGAGGTTACAGTGGAAGATGTATCTGAAATACAACCTCCAGTAAAACCTACATCCACACCACTTATTCCAACAAAAATTTTGGGTAAACCTCTAGAAAACAGAGTCAACCCAAACATATCCCAAAACAATATACCTGTTCAGGACATGCTCACCCAAAATTCAACAGAAAAGGAAAAACTTGCTCCTCATAATGTAAAAGTTTAGATGGAAAAACCCTTCAATCTTGAAATAGAAATTGGAAAACTGAAAATTGCAATCCCTCTGTCTGAACTAGCCAAACATGAGGTCTTTAGACAACAAATTAATAGATCATTGCAAGTACCAGAAAACAGGGATGCAGTCAACATTTTGGATGACCAACCAGAACTGATTTTTGGCTCAGAAGTCAATGGAAAATTAGGGGATGGAGGAACTCCTCCATTCTATGTAAGCCTAAACATTCATGACAAAGTATTACACAATGCCATGTTTGACTCAGGGGCCTCTCATAACCTAATGCCCAAATCAGTAATGGAAAAAATTGGATTAGACATCACCAGACCCTATAAAGATTTATTTTCATTTGATTCCAGCCAAGTAAGATGTTTAGGCCTGATCAAAGACCTCTGTGTATCCCTAATCCAATATCCAGCCAAAACAATTCTAATGGATGTAGTAGTGGCTGACATTCCACCTAAATATGGTATGCTCCTATCAAGATCTTGGGGTGCCAAACTCCAAGGATCTTTGCAACTAGACATGTCATATGCCACAATTTCAGTCTTTGGCCAGCCAAAGAGACTGTACAGAGAGACGCTCATGAAATATGTGGTCAGCAGCCAGGATAAACCCCAAAATTTCCCAATCTACTCCATCCATTCAGATATGGACTCCTTCATACTATATAATGCTGATATATGCCCCAAAACTGAGCTCAAGCTCCTAGAAACAAAGGAAACCAGGAATATGAATGAAAAATCCACTGTTGCTGAACAAAAGATCCCTGATCTCATTAAAACAACAGAGTCTGCTGACATGTCACAAGAATCACCAAGACTAGACTTGCCCACTGAACAAATCTGTAAATCAATTGAAACTGAACAAATCTGTAAATCAATTGAAACCAATATTGACCAAGAAACCTTGTGGTATTTAGAATTTGATGGGTCAGTAAATAAGCTTGGAGCAAGAGCAAGGGCATGGATACACAATACTCAAAATGACCATGCTCTAGGTCATGCATATAGGCTTAACTTCAGATGCACTAATAACATGGCAGAATATGAAGCCCTCATACTAGGTCTCAAACTGATTAAGAATCTAGGAGTGACCAAAGTCTCCATATTAGGGGATTCAGACTTGGTTATCCAAAAGATAAAGGGAAATTTTGTTACAAATGCTCCCAGGCTGAGGTCTTATAGGTTAGCAGTAACATACTTGCTCAACAACTTCCTAGAATATCAGCTCACCAAAATACCTGGGAACCACAACTTGCATGCTCACAGTCTGGCAACCTTTGCAAGTACCTGTAAGCTTCCTTTTGGGCCTAACCACCAATTCACTGCTAAGATCAAACACAGGCCCTCTGTCCCAGACAATGTAAATAATTGGCAAGTATTTGAGAATGACACTCAAATAAACATTTTTTTAACCATGAAGGAGGAATTCTCAAACTTAAACATTGACACAAGCATTAGGGAGGATCAAAACCAAAAGGATGAACTAAACACAAGTATATCAACTGAAATAGTAGATAGGATATTACATCCTACAACCTTTGACCCTGCCAATTTACAGAAACTAAAGATAACAGATCTTGATGAAATTAATGAGGAAGAAACAGAAGTAATTCAGTTAAGAGACAATTTCTTGCCTATAGGTCTTTCTCCTTTAGAAGACATTTTTGATTCAAATGATCTCTCTAAGAAACCAAAGATGCAACCCATCAATGCAAAAATAGAAGAGTGTAACATTGGGACCATTGAAAATCCCAAAATGATCAAGCTTTCTAGAACCTTACCTCCTAATAAGAAATCAGAATATGTCAAACTGTTCAAAGAGTTCCAGGATGTGTTTGCCTAGAGCTATGAAGACCTTAAGTCCTATGATACTACAATTATCCAGCATACAATACCCCTGAAAGAAAACCAAAAACCCTTTAAACAGAAACTGAGAAGAGTCAATCCAGTATTTCTTCCCCTAATAGAAAAAGAAGTAAAACGAATGTATGAAGCTGGGATAATTGCTCCCATAAGGTTTTCTGAATGGATTTCCAACCTTGTACCTACAAGAAAGAAAACTGGGGAGATAAGACTTTGTGTGGACCTGAGGAACTTAAACAAAGTCTCTCTCAAAGACCACTACCCCTTGCCAAAAATGGACCACATCTTACAAAGGGTAGTGGGAGCATCAAGGATTTCATTACTGGATGTCTTCTCAGGATTCAATCAAATCTTAGTCCACCCAGATGACCAAGATAAAACTGCCTTCACCACACCTTGGGGAACGTTCAAATATGTCAAAATGCCTTTTGGACTCAAGAATGATGGAGCCACATTTCAAAGGGCAATGGATATAGCCTTTGCCAAAGAAATCCATGATTTCTTGGTCATATACCTTGATGATCTAACAACCTTCTCAAAATCAGACCAGGAGCATTTAAAACACCTCAAACAAGTTTTCTTAATTTGCAGAAAGTATGGCATATCTTTGAACCCAAAGAAATCACTATTTGGCCTAGAAGAAGGCAAACTCCTTGGTCATATAATTTCAAAAGATGGCATAAGAATTGACCCTGATAGGATTCAGGCTATACTGCAAGTCCCCCATCCAAGAAACATCAAGGAATTACAAGCCTTTTTGGGGAAGATTAATTTCCTAAGAAGATTTATTCCTAACTTAGCTGAGCTGATAAGATTGTTGAATAATATGCTCAAGAAAGATGCCAAGGTCAAATGGACAATTGAGGCTAAACAAGCCTTTGAAGAAATCAAGATAGCCCTGACAAAAGCACCCGTGCTTACAAGCCCTAGTTTTGATAGAGACTTTATAATCTTCTCCTTTGCCTCTGAAAACACAATTGTTGTTGTCCTACTGCAAAAGGATGACTTGGGATGTCGAAAACCTATTGCCTTTTTCAGTAGAGCCCTTAGGGATGCCATACTCAAGTACAAAATCATGGAAAAGCAAGCATATGCCCTGGTAAAGGCCATAAAGGATTTCAGAGTTTACATCCTATACTCTCACATAATTGCATATGTGCCCAATGCAGTAGTCAAAGATATCTTAACTCAAGAGGGAATGGAAGGCAAGAGGGGTAAATGGATTGCCAATATTCTGGAATATGATATAGAAATGAAACCAACAGAATTTATAAAAGGAAAAGGGCTAGCTAAACTAATGACTGAGACTAACTTTCAAGCCCTTGACATCAACGAACTGGATCACAAACAGCAGATGGAGACTCCACTGATCAATCAAGCCATTCTACAATCACCTTGGTATACTAACATATGTTATGTATTATTAAACCTGCAAGCTCCTCCAAGATTATCCAGAACCAAGAACAGATTTCTAAAACTAAAGGCTGCAAAATTTTGTATCATAGACAATGTTTTATTTTGGAAAAATCATGAAGGTGTCCTGCTCAACTGCTTGACTTCAGACGAAGCTGATAAGGTCCTTAGAGAATTTCATGCAGGAGACTGTGGAGGGCACTTATATTGGAAATCCACAGTTGACAAAATCCTGAGGGCTAGATTTTATTGGCCCTCCTTGTTTACTGATTCAAAAAAGTTTGTAATGTCTTGTCATAAATGTCAAATCTTTGAAGGGAAGAAGAAGTTACTTCCCTTGCCCCGTAGGCCCATTTCAACTGAAAAACCATTTCAACAATGAGGCTTAAACTTCATTGGGGAAATTCACCCTTCATCCTCAGGCCAACATAGATGGATCCTAACAGCTACTGATTACTTCACCAAATGGATAGAGGTCATACCTTGTAGGCAAGAAAATGATTCAATTATCATACAATTCCTAGAAACCAATATATTGTCTAGATTTTGCTGCCCAGAGAAAATCATAACAGATAATGCAACTGCCTTTAAATCCAAGAAAATGATCAGCTTTTGTCACAAATATCATATCACACTAGGTCACTCAACAGCCTATTACCCTCAAGGCAATGGCCTAGCAGAGTCCTCCAATAAAATCCTAATCAACATCATTAAAAAGGTCTTAGAAGAAAACAAAAAGAATTGGCATAAAAAGCTGGTAAATGCACTATGGGCAGATAAGTTGACCACAAAAAGATCTATTGGTACTAGCCCATATGAATTGGTATATGGCCTGGAGGCTGTGTTCCCATCATCCCTTGGGATCCCTGTGACCAAATTGCTGCAAGAAATATAGGCTGAACCCAATGATATCCAGAGAAGGATCAATCAGACAATTCACTTACAACAAACAAGGGAAGAAGTGTATCATAGAACCCAGGTTCTACAGGAAAAGCTTAAAACGGTGTTTGACAAAAGAACAAAAGCTGAGGACTTTTTCATAGGCAACAAAGTATTGAAATGGGATTCTAGGAGGGAAGACAAAGGAAAGCATGGCAAGTTTGACTTTCTGTGGAAAGGGCCATTTGTAACTCAAGCTGTGCAAGGTAACAATACCTTCTTTCTCAAGAGTCTAGATGAGTCAAACAATGATGAAGGCCCAGTGAATGGAAGAATGCTCAAGCACTACCATGATACATAAGCATAGGATGGCCCCATATTGTACATAAATGTCTATATTTTTCAAGCATTTTTTCTTTTCTTTTTTTTCAGTAGATATATGAAAGAGCAACTACAACATATTTTTGAAGAATGCTCAGCAAAACCACATCAAGATAACATAAATACTAGAGAAAGCTCAAATGAACAAGAGTGAGCAGGGTCTTCAGAAAAGAAGACCAATGATAGGCAGTGATACAGGCTAGCAAGTCATGAAATATTTATCATTGCTCTAAAAAGGTCATGAGACACTGCATACCATTTCACTAACTACATATCAAAGGTGGAAATACTAGAGCAAATTCACTACAGTAAGAGGAAGAAAATAAGGCCATTTGACCTGTTGTTCTTGGATTTCCACCAGGAAAAGCCATCCCCAAGTGGATCCACTGTTAGGTTCCTATACAAATAGGTTTCATCTTTCATGATTGACAGTGGAAGGGCTAAATATGTTCATCATTGTAGGCTGCAAAGGTTCCATATTTTGTATGCATGCTACAAAAACTAAAAAATGAAAAGAGGGTATGCCTTAAAAATGAAAAGAGGGTATGCCTTAAAAGAATAATCAAAAGGAAAGAAAATCAAGTGGTCAAGAGAAAAGTGAAAATGAACCCCAAACTAAAGACCAGGAAAGTGGCCAGTCAAAATGCCACTACTATCTTTTGAGCAGTATCATGCTCTGCAAATACTACTGCTAATCACACTTAATGGGTGGCCCAACAATTTAAACTGGACCATGCCATGGTTAAATTGCTTGCTGCAGAATAGAGAATGTTCACTGACCAAACAGCTCAAGCTTGGCAGATGACTAGCTAGGTAGAGAAATAAAGGTGCCCAACTGCTTAATCTGGGGCCTTGGAAGAAATAAGGGTAGGTTTTAGATAGGAGGGTAGTAAAAAGAAAAAGAGGACAATCAGGATCTGCTAATTCAAGTGCACCCACCTTTGAAGAAAAAATGTTAGGATTACTAGGATGGGTAAGTAGTGCAAGGTTGCAGGAATGAAGGGTCATCACCAATTGGCTTATTAAGTGCAAAAACTTATGCCACTCAGGGTATTGGCATCAAAGGCAAAGAGTGGAGGACAAGCATTGGAAGCATGTCTAAATTCCCCATTTTCCCCAAACTTCATTTTACTAACACCCCCAAGGACCTTGAGATCTGCTCAGGTGTCCAGTTCAACTTCATTGCATCACAAACTACTTGGTCAAGCCATGAAGTTCAAACATGAAAAGAAGCCACATTTTTTGTGTAAAACATCTTTTTCATCATTTCACTATCTTCAAAATCCTAAGTTAAGTTTTACTTATTAGAACTTAGCTTTACCCCTTCATTCACCTCACAAAACCATATTAATCACTAATGTACTATTTAGCTCCCTAACTTCCCCCTTTCCCTAATTCTATTAGAATCTATGGAAAATTTCCCAGAAAATATCTATAAATACCCTCCCCCTAGCACTATAGCTATACAACCCTTCTTTGGGAAATATCAACCTATCTGGGGTTGGTATTAGCCCCTTTTCCCCCTAAAAACAATAGCTTCTTTAAAAAAACTATGGTTAAAACCCAAAAATCTGCCACCCTGCCCTCATTTACCTATGTCCCCCTTTCTTCCGCCCTAAACCCATTTTATTATAAGGTTTAGAATAAAAAAACATTTAATAAAATGTGCGTTTAACCCGAAAAAACCCATAACCTAAAGTTTCTACCCCCCCGTGCCCGATTTAATTAAAAAACAAATTAAATATTGGGCGGGCCCCCTGTGTATTAACACAGCATCGCATCTACTTTACCGCCCGCCGCACGATCTTCCGCCCCGCCCATCCAACGGTGGGCGGTCGATCTTGCACAGAACCTGCCCGACCTTTTGCGTCCGGGGGATGGGCGGTATTGCTGCCGTACCCCCGCCACGTGTCAGGCGCCCGCGGGTTCGCTGCCCCCCCCTCCAAACCGCTTACCGCCCTAGGCCCCTCTGGGGAGACCGCTTACCGCCTTCCCCCCCGCGCTGACATCACGCCTCGTCAGCGTGACGTGACCCCGCCTTGCCGCCACCAAGCGTCCACGTCGCACCCGGCCACCGTGTCACCCTGTCCACCCTGCCACCGTGTCACTGCCACCTGGGCACCCACGACAGCTGCCACGTCACCTATCCGTACCCGGGCCCATGATGACATCATCACAAAAAGGCACAAATATGCCAAAAATGCATAAAAAGGCGTGAATTAACCGTTATTTTGCATTGTTTTTTACGATTTCTGGAGCTCCTCTGCATGCGAAATTCAACCTACAATGGTCAAAAATCAAAAGCTACCCGCCAAAGTTGCTGTCACCTCCATTATCAACCCAAGTACCTGCAATTCCTGCAATTCGACCGGTGCAAACGCCTCCTACGCCATTAAAACAAGGTATTTTCCGCAGGCATCCTTTGTACTCACTGTTCTCCTTTGCTATCCTTATTTCGTGCATAAAGAACTCAGTCAAAAGACCTACATTGTTAAATTCACCACTGAAATCTACTTAAAAAGCCACTGAAACCCCGGCGCGACGAAAATCTTGAAGAAACCCATGCCCCTCTGTAAAATTCACCATTTTTTCCACAAAAAGCAGTTAAAGAAGCCGAGCTACAGGCTAGAAAACTAAATTAACAGTTCCCTCACCCCTGCTAAAGGAATTCTCTGGAAGTAACCAGCTAATTAGCTCAAACACACTCTGGTTCTTCAAAACAGAGTGCCCCACACATTCATTTAGCCTGTAACAACCTCCTTGCATTGCCAAACTGCTCACTGCAAACAGAGATCAGTAAGCATTCCTCAGCATTCACATCAAGCTTGAAATACAGTAAGTATCCAGTTAAAACCAGACAATGGCCACTCTAGCTGCTCTGCATGTAGTTCCTATAAATCCACCTAACAGAGAACTAGAAGCTATGCCACTGGTGAACATTTTCCCTAAAGTCATCCACCTCTGTGCAGAAAATTATGACCAGAAACTCAGGGCTGTGAAGTCTCCATCTGGGGGCATCCTCTTTTATATAACTCCAGATTCCATCAACCAGATGTTGAACTACAAGCAGACCCAGCTACTATACCCCTTCTCCATGAACTACTTGCTAGATGAGGGCTCCAAACTCTCTAGCACAGACATTGCTACAATAGCCAGGAAATTCATGAAGGTAGACTGCCAACCTTCTGGGCCACATCCCTTTTCTTATGCAGATTTCAATGAGGTGGGCAAGCTGCTGGTAGACATGCTAACCTCTGTGCTGGGGTTCACTACAAATAAGCATGTTGATCTAATTGTGCTAGTCATGCTCTCTGCATACAGCCTTGTGAAGCCCCCTGCTATGAAGTACAATTATGCCAAATACATTGCCAATAAGATACATGATCAATTGACAAGACTGAAGAGGGAGGAAATATTCAAATATTCCTCATACATCTATCACCTATTCTTGTACTACCAAATAGATTGCTTCCAGTTCTCAATCAAGAAGCTAGACTCACAGGGTGAGAGGAGGTCTGTTATCTTCTGGTTTTCAGTCTTCCACCAAGTCCAGAATTCCCCCTACTCATACTGTGAATTCATTGATCAGTTTGTGTATCCAGTCACATGCCTCTTAAAGAGGACCCCTCCTATCAGATTGTCCAAGGATATGCAGAAAATCTTGCAGCTATCCAGGAGTTACAAAATTGGTGATTGGTACTTGTACCAAAATCACACCGTCATCAGAATTTATGGTTGTGAGCTCTGTCCCTACAGGCTCCCAAAATATGTGCCTATGAGGCTATTTGCCCCGGAGTACTACAGACAGCTTATAAACTCTGATCTGACACACTTTCATAGTGCCAAGAAGAAAGCCAACCTAAAGTTCAGGGACCACCTAGGCCCATTTGTCATGAACAAGAAAGATGGTTGGCAAGAAGCTGATCAAATACTAGGGCAACAACTCAAACTAAAAAGAAGCTTCTGGTGGGTCCCTTATGACCCTGAAGGTTTCATCAGTGCCAAGAGGGTCAAATATAGGCTGCTAGCCTATAAGCATTGCCCAATCCCACAAATAAAACACTTTGCCAATCAAGATGAATGGGTACCTGAATCAATAGTAGAGGAATTGACTCAAGAAGAAATAATGGAGCAGACTGTAAAGGACTTGGAAAAAACTCTTGACTTAGATTCTTGTCAACAGGTCTTGTTCAAGCAGCCAGTCCAAGTAGGAGAAGGCACCTCTACTGCTCCAGCTGCACAGGACACCCACCAAGCTCCAACAACAACAACTACAGCAAAGGAAAAGGAGAAGATGGATGAACAACAAGAGGTAGAGACAGGGCACCCTAGCACATCAAAGGATCAGCAATCAGAGCAGGCCCCTCCACAACAAACTGAACAACCTCAAATCCCAGTTTTGCAGACTCCTCTCAATGATGAGAGAGAGAAAAAGAGAGACGAAGAGGAGGTCACACCTCCAACAGGGTCATCACAGCAACCAGAGGCCAAGAGGCCGCGGATAGACCCTGAGAGAGAAGAAGGAGACATAAGTGAAGAGATGGCAGAAAGCCACAGCAAAGAAAGGAAAACAAGCCAACAGACTGCCACTAGCTCATTTCAGCTAGAACAGGCCCAGCAGCATACCACAGAGGTGTCCTCTTCCAGACAACAGGGCAAAAAACCAGCCACAGTCAAAGAAGGCTTCAAAGAGATCAAGGCACAAAATGAGTTGATAAGAGTGCAGCTCTATGAGCAATTCCTGAATACAACTCCAGCCAAAAAGCAAAGATTGATGGCTGCCTATGATCTGAAGGAGGAAAAGATGATCTTCACCCACCTGAAGCCTAAAGTCCCACATCCAAAGACTCCAACAGATTATTATAGGACAAACCTGGAGGTCTTTTCCAAAGACATACACCCCATGGATCAGATTGAGCTGCACAAACAGACTGGGGAAATGGTGTATGCAACACTTGCTGACAGGGCAATGCTGGCCCATCAGCTAAAGGAAGCCTTGAAGAACACAAATAGGCAGTTTGATTTTGAAAGGTTGTCCTCCTCTGCAAAAGATAATAGAATAAAGACTCTAGAGGACATAATAGTTGATTTGGGACATGGCCCAAAGGATCCAAAGGGTGTTAGAGCCCTTATGAAGAAGAAAGAGGATGATATTGCTGCACTGAGAAGACGGGCAAAATTGCCTCCTACCATTCATCCTGAAACAGCAGAGCTTGCACAAGAAAAGCAGGTGGATAATGCTATGGAGCTGCTTCTGGTTATGAACCAAAGAATACTACAAATGGAGGCAGAGTTAGAGAAAGCTCTACAGGACAAGCAAGGGGAATTAGCCTCCCAGCCCCCTCAAACATCAACAAATCTTGAGCTTGCCCCTCCAACACAAGCAGCAGCAGCCCCTCCTGCTATTCCAGCACCTACCACAGCAACATCAGCAACAGGAGCAATAGTAGAAGCAACAGCAGCAGCAGAATCCAGCATGGGCATGGAGGAGTTGATGAAGGCTGTTAAAGAGCTGGAAACTCAAGTCACTGAAATAAATA
>APFE030249925.1:0-38508 GCA_000404065.3 Pinus taeda
ATCCTTTTACTTAAACTTTTAACATTACCATGAAATGACTCAGGATGTTTGAGAGTGGTTTCGCCCTCATTGGATTTCATATGGAGAAAGTAGAATTTTAGATCTCACTCAAAATCCGGCAGACTTATTTGTTTTTCAGGATTTCAGGATTGGAGGGATTGCAATGTTTCCATTGGATTTTATCATGTACTAGGGTATGGAACTTGTATTTAATCAAGAGAACCAAGCCCTTTATGCAGGGGAGACTCCCAATAATGAAGAGCATGTAGGGTACTAGGGTATGAAACTTGTATTTAATCAAGAGCACTAAGGTCATTCGACTATGCAGGAGGAGACTCCCAATCAAGCACGAGACAAGAAATTAGAAATTTCTCGTGGCTGATTTGGGATATTTCTATTTTCATTATGTGATCATTCATGAGTAAATGTGATGTAAATTTAGAGACCTATAGTTTATGCATTGACAATTGACAATTTTATCATAATGTAATAAATTAGAATGTATCATATATGCTTTATGATTGCACATATTTCTTAAATGTCCTTATATATATATATATTCGCGTTTCCCTGTTTCCAAAATTTGGGGTGGTCGCGTTTCGTATCGCTTCCCGTTTCGGAAACTCGTACCCGTTTCCCCGTTTCGTGCAACTTAGCTTCAACATTTTCTTGAGTAGATGTCTGCTCTTGACCATCATTGTCCCTAGAGATATCCTCAAGAAAACATATCTCTTCTTCATCAGAGTCAACTGGAACATCCTTTGATTTCTTGTAAGCTATGCTCTCACCAAAGATGACATCCTTGCTTACCTCAATTCCAATCTCTTCTTCATCAGAGTCAACCGGAACATCCTTTGATTTCTTGTAAGTTGTGCTCTCATCAAAGATGACATCCCTGCTTACTTCAATTCGACGATCCTCAATATAGATTCTATATGCCTTTGATGAAGCATTATACCTGACAAACATGCCCTTTATACTGGTAGGATCTAACTTTGTTCTCTTATCCTTAGGTATATGAATAGACACAAGACGCCCAAATATTCAAAGATGATCCACACTTGCCTTCTTTTCTGTAAATGCTTCTTCCAGAGTCATGTTATTGACAATCCTGTGAGGACTTCGATTCTACAAGTAAACAGTTGTCATACATGCCTCTCCCCATAGAAATTGAGGGAGATCTTGATCATGTAGCATAGCCCAACGACATTCTTCAATAGTTTTGCTCTTCCCTTCTGCCACGCCATTCTATTCAGGCTTATAAGGAACCATGAGCTCCCACTCTTAATCCTTGCTTCCTTACAAAAAGCTATTAATTCCTTGGAGGTGTATTATCCACCATTGTTTGACCTTAGAGTTTTGATCTTTCTCTCAGTTAGGTTTTCCACTTCATTCTTTAACTTCTGAAACTTTTCGAATAGCTCGTCCTGATTCTTGAGAAGGTACGTCTTCCTTGAGTAATCATCAACGAAGGTTACATAACACTAATGTCGACCAACAGATTTAACTGCCATAGGTCCACATACATCTGAATGTATGAGATCTAACACTTCCGTAGATTTGTTGTCGCTTCTTGCAAATGGTTCCTTTACATTCTTGCATAGAGCACACCACTTACAACTCCCTTCATGTTCTTCCTTCAATTCGAGGATGCCATTGACCAGTTGACTTAGAGATGGCAAAATCTTATAATGAAGCTGTTCATACCTTCTATGCCATAGTTCGGAAGGACTCACTTCCAAGTGGAATAAGGCTTGAGATAAAGGTGTATAGGGTCTATAAAATGTCCCTTCATGAATGCTAGTCACCCTAGCATTATCAATACTAGAGCCCTTACCACAAACCAAAACCGTGCGATCAACGAAAGCAACTCTATCACTCTTATCCTCTAGACAACAAATAGAAAGCAATTTTTTCTTCAAACCTAGAACATATAGAATGTTGTTGAGACTCAAGCTCGACTGAAGCAAATTCAATGCCTTTCACTGGATAGCTATTGTTGTCTCCAAGTTCGATTGAGTGAGAGGAGTTTCTCGGTTTGGAGTTGATTGCATTCTCCCGCCATGTGTCTAGAGGCACCATTGTCAATGACCCATAAATTCTCATCCTTGAAGGTGTCGGGCAAGGCAGAGAAAAAACTTCCATTTAGAACTTTTGCGAGCTTGCAGATGATCTTCAATAGACAATCCTTGATAGATGTGGAGAGATTTCCAAGAAATTTGAAACCCTTCCTTATAACCCTTGCCATAGTGCCAACTAAGATGTGATCTTCAGTCTCCTCCTTGCACTTTAGCTCTCATACCATGATGGAAAATCTAGAAACTTGTAGAATAAAGATGATTTTCCTTAACTTGATAGTTACTTGTGATATGAGTTGGCCTTTTATTACTTTTATTAGATCTTAGTTCATCAAGCAATTACCAAAACAATGAAGATCACAACAAGACAAAGTACACAAGGTATGGGCACCAAGCTAGGGCAAAACCCCTCAAAGGGGAAAACCCAAAAAATGTTCCTCTTCTTATTTAGAATTTGCTTACAAAGACACTTCCAAGACCCAAAGACCAAAGACAACAACTCTACCAAGCACCAAGTCAACCCCCAACAAGATCTTCTTCAAGGCAGCTTCCAAACTTCAACCTACTGCAATTTCATCCTAGAATTTTGGCCCTGCAACTGCTTCCCAAAATTTTGGCCTAGCAATTTCAGCCTCTTGAAGTTGCAACTTCATAGAAACCCTAACTTCACACGTGTGTGTGTGTATGAGAGAGAGAGAGAGAGAGAGAAATTTAACCTAAGAAACTTCGCTCTTTTCTTCCTTTATTTGTCCTTCTTAGCTCTTCTTCTCCTTCGTTATTGTAGATTGAACTTGACTTGAATGTGTGTCCAAATGAGGTTGAGCTCCTTACATTTATAGCCTCTTTGCGGGGTCAAAAATCCCTCCTTTAAGCCAACTTGGCCTTGGGATATAAAATGGTTTTTTCTTGATAAAACAAATTTCTTTCTTCATTACAAAGAGTCCAAATGGGACTATGACACATGCCCAATAATATTCTTTATCCTAGAAAGACCTAGAAAACCTAAAAGCATGAAGAACATAGTTTTGCCTCAAACTTGAGTATGAAACCCATACTATAATTTCTTTTTCTTTCGTTTTCTTTCTTTACAAATAATATACAATGACATGATTACAATCATAGTTTTAAAACCAGGTCGGTCTGAATCAGATTCAGCCTGGTTGACCGAGCCAAACCCTTGCCCAGGATGGCTCGATAGAACAAACGATCAGGCGGCCTGTTTGTTACCGAACTAACCGAGCCAGTCATCGACTTGGACATTGTGGTAACGGACCGGTGGGCTCAGTCGAGCTCATCTTAAACCAGTCAATCTAGGCCCCGAGGAAAAAGGATGGCAAAGCGGACTTCAAAGTGAGTTTTTTTATGGGTTTTTTCTAAGTGCCTTTACCCCTCCCCCAAGCCTATAAAAGTGACCCAACAACCCCCTCACATTTCCTCATAGCTATCTCATTGCATTTGTGTGAGCATTTTGAGGAGTTTGTACAGAGTTGGAGTTGGTTTTTGGAGCAGTAGTGAGAAGGTTCTTGGGCAATCATTGGAGCGGCATTGTGGAGTTGGTTTTTGGAGCAACATTGAGGAGGCTAGAGGTTTTTTTTTTCACTTCTCAAATTTTCCCTTGTTTTGTTTTTGCAAATCTGGAAATTGAAAAGAGTAATTTTTCCATAAGAAATGAACATTGAAGAGTTGTTTTTTTTGTTTTCATTTTCAAACTTTAGTCCTTTCATTTCCTATTCCAAATATCAGAAAATGGCTCCTAGAATGAAAGATGTTGCTTGGGCATATGCTGAAATGATTAATAATCAAATGTATTGCAAATTTTGTCATAAGAGAATTAAGGGAGGTGGAGGGGACATCCACAAGCTAAAACAAAACTTCATTGGTATTAGAAGCCAAATTGTCCCATGTGTAGCACCAGCAGAACAGATTGGGGAAATTAGGAGGAGTTCCAAGAAAAAATTGAGAAGTTTGAGGAAGAAAAAGCTAGGCAAAAAGAAATAGAAGCTGAAATAGGGAGGAAGAGAAGTCTAAAACACATGATGGTTGTCAACCTCAATTTTGATTATGAGGTCTCTTCACCTATCCCTTACACTGATGCATCCAACCCCTTTCGTTATGTACATCCCTCTTTGGAGTCTATTCAAGAAAAGGGTAAGGGTAAAATTAAAAAGAAGGGGGATATCAAAAGTTATTTCACACCCTTCTCTCCCTCTAATAGTGCACATGGTCCTCAAGCTAATAAAAGTCAAATTCAACCTACTTTGGATGACCATTGGAAGAAATAATTGAGAGAAATTGCATGTGATTACATAGCTAGATGGTGGTATGATGTTGATATCCCCATCAATGTTGCTCGTATATTATGAACCTATGTTTGATGCCATATTTGCTACTGGAAAGGGCTTCAAAGGCCCTACTATGCATGAATTAACAGGATCTCTTTTGCAAAAAGAGGTCATGTCCATTGAGAAATATTTGAAAGATTTCAAAAGCTCATGGGTGAAAGCAAGATGTACCATCATGTCAGATGGTTGGACTAATCAAAGGAATCGTACCATCAGAAATTTTCTTATTTTTTGCCCATAGGGAACCATGTTTCTAAAATCAATTGATGCATCTGATAAGGTGAAAGATGCACACTTGATGTTTTAGCTTTTGGATGAAGTTGTTGAACAGGTGGGGGTAGCTAATGTTGTTCAAATCATCACAGATAATGCCTCTAACTATGTTCTTGCCGGTAAAATGTTAGAGGAAAAACACAAAACCATCTTTTGGACCACGTGTTGCACATTGCATAGACCTCGTGCTTGAGGATATTGGTAAAATAGATTGGATCAAAAGCACTATAGAGCATGCCAAAAGCATAACAAAGAATGTCTACAATCACTCATCGATTTTGAACATAATGAGGAAAAACACAGCGAGCAAGGATCTTGTTAGGCCTGCCATCACTAGATTTGTCACTCATTTTTTGACATTGTGAGGCAACAAAACCTGTAGCTTGTTGGGTTGAATGTAAAAATACACAAGAGGTATTTTGTAATAATAATTTATTATATATAAAAATGTACAAGTGATGTCAAATGTTATAATGAGGACCCACAAATATACTAGGCAGGTGTCCTTTCGCGATTGGGCATGTCTTGTAGACATGCCTTTTCGCTTAACTTAATGACTATTTAACATAATCAATATTTTATTATTTTATTATTTGCATTATCTATATTCACTTTATTTTATGTAATTTATATTCATAACGTTGCCCCTTCCTTCAGAAGCTTTGTCCTCAAAGCTTATAATTGGCAATTTCCTTCATCTTAGCCCCGAACAAATTTCTTCACTTTGTGTTTTATCATCTTGGAATATGTAACTTGACGTCACTGGTAGCTCAACTTGTATAATTCAATTTTTTTTTAATTCCTCCTTTATTTTCTTTTCTTTTCTTTTTTTAAATAATAAAAAAAAATTGAAATAATATTATTATTTTTATAAATAATTATTATTTATTATTCATATAAATATAATAATTATAACTATATTATATAATATATATATATTGTAATGTTTATGTTATCGGTGTGTTAATTAATTAACTTACTGTGTATCGAGCCCGTACGCTATATGAATTGTTTATGTTTTCAGTGTATTACATATTAACCCTCTGGTGTATCAACCAATACTTTATATTTGCACCGAACCATGTATGAAATGATGCCATTGTTTTGATCGGGACACACCGTTTGATGGTGGGCGACAAACTTTGGTTTTTTTTAGTAGCGTATGCGTGTGGGACGTTGTCGAATTACTGGAAGTCCGTTTCTCAGCCACATAGTGATCATCCAAATTACTAACAAGGTGTCCACCTAAACTGTATATTCGCACCGTTTAGAGCTTACCCTTTCAACTTTGTCCTGTTGCGCTAGCGCAACAGATCACCATTCGTTGACCGATGACATGAAGGTTGGTTTGTATCGAATCAATGCCGTGTTTGGTCCAAGTCTTATGACCACGAGCCAATCGAGCAACAGATAGGGCGGTGCTGTCAGACCGGTCGAAGGGTTTGTGTCAAGGCAGCGACATGGTACAGCGCGGAGTAAGCAGCGTTGGGGGTCGAGGGGCACGATTGACCATGGATGTCTGTCGTGGTCATGACAGTGATGCCCATGGCTTGATTGCTACGAAAGAATGGATAGAGAAGTGTGAAGCGGGGGTGATTTACTAGGAGGCGGAGTGTGGAATAAGATTCGAGCACTGGACAAGGTAGTTATCGAGGGAAGAGGTAGTAGGATAGTCGGTGCAAAGGGTACACAGCGGCAAAGGCATGATATCGAACAGATCAATGTAATAACCTCAGTTGTAGTGCCATCTACTGGACCACCCATTCCGGTTGCAATTTCCTCTATCTAGTTTCTGTTAAGTTTCAAAAATGACTCGATCAAATCTCCATCTCTGGTGTACTTTTCATTACTGAATGACTGCCATTGCTCATGGCTTAAGCCCCCTGTTCCTTTGATTACTTTGACAAGATTCATTTGCAATTTTTTGAGAATTTGATATTGCTCCTGTGAAAGGGGTGTTGATAACACCAACCATACCATTTATTGTCACAAATATAATTGTAGGTATGTTGCTGCCCTTTCAGCCCAACGCAAACAAAGCAAGAGATCCATGCCTGATCCTGTTCACAATATCTCCAAGATGGTATTCACCTTCAACTTCCAATTTTTGTTCCTCTTCAGAATCAATTGCAAAATCGCTATTTTTCCTCACTATAAAAATGTTGAAATTGTTCTATGTGCCTAGGTATATGTCCTCACCCAAAATTTCAACAATCCTCATCTAGTTTTCATTATTATCACGAGTCCTCTCCCCCAACACAACTCCTTGTTCCCCATGATTGTTGTATACCAGCAAATATGTCGATTTCATATGATCCCCAACTATGATAAAATCTCCATGACACTGAACATGATGTGACAGTATACGACCATGATGTCCACTTTCATTCTGCAACGTTCGCGAATCATGCAGCCATTGGTACATCTCAATTTTTTTGTTGATTCCTGCAACTAATTTTCCATTAAATGCATTGAGATTGTATACAGCTCCCTTTGTCTGAATCTCACTAACCAGTTGCAGTTGCCCACCTTCAAACGAAAATACCAAAATTCGGTCCTTGTGAGATTCACTGTCCACATGATACGCACACATTGTCCCGACACAAATATAGAGATTGTTGTCATCTACAAATGAACAACTCAAAATGCAAGATCCATGTTCATGAATGCCAAGAGCAAATGGTGAAATAATCTCAAATATTTTATCGTTCAACAGATGCACGAATCTCTTCATTGTTTCTGTCATTATCTTGTACCTGTGATCATAATCACATCTCTCACTGTAAAAGGCAAATGTTCGAGACACATCTTGATGGCAAATACGATAAGGATGTTCCCCAAGAGAAACTAAGGAGATGTGAAATATTTGAATGTCATCAATTGACCCAATAGTAAGCATGTCTTCCTTGACAATTGCAGCACTACAAGGAAATGAAATTGAATTGAAAGAACACATGTGAATAACATCTTCCAGATTAACATTACTATTCACCAAACTCTCGTTGCTACTATAAATAACTGCAAATCTGTCCGATGTTGTGAACACTGTCGTTATCATCTTATTACGAAGAATCATGACAATCACTGCTTTTGTAGTCTTGTAGTCATTTTTATCTCTTTTGGTACGCTCTCTCTTTTCTTCTACCTTTTCCTTTGGTCTCTTAGCACAAAGATTGACCACCTCTACACTATACTGAGCTGGCTTGAAACATAGGTGATGACAGCGAAGATCGATAGGTTCATCCTCTTTGTCATCAATTGGATTTTTATGATTTTGTTACTTTTTCTCACTTTCATCATAAACCATCTTCATAGGAACTTCATCATTAACTTCGATTTCCATATCATTTCCAGCTTCATCACTCTCACTATCAATGTCCATATTTATATTCACTGATTCTTTGTCTCCCTTTAAATCGGCAATTTTGAGATCTTCCCCTTCACCATCAATGGCATTGTTTCCTCCACTATTACTGTGTGAATTCATATCTTCCTATTCATCCCCTTCATCATCTATGGATTCATTTCTTCCATTGGTACTCTCTGCATCCACACCCTTTTCTCCATTATCAAAATCGGCCATTTTCACTCCTTTTCATCATCATTACCTGGATCATGGTTTTCTTTTTTTTGCTTCCTTTTGTCTCGTTTCTTCATTGTCGCTATCATCTTCCTTATTGTCGATTTCACTTCGACATGCTTTAACTCTTGCATATGATTTTTCTAAATGTTGAAATGCTTCTTGAATTTTACTAAACTGCCCCATGAATTCAAGACGTGATCGTAATGGCATATTGTGCAAAAAACAACGTTCAAAGACCCGCATGATTATATTGTGCGGCATGGCTCTGATACCACTGAAGCAACAAAACTTGTAGCTTGTTGGCTTGAATGTAAAATACACGAGGTATTTTGTAATAACAATTTATTATATATAAAAATGTACAAGTGATGTCAAATGTTATAATGAGGACCCCCATATATACTAGGCAGGTGTCCTTTCGCGATTGGGCATGTCTTGTAGACATGCCTTTTCACTTAACATAATGACTATTTAACATAATCAATATTTTATTATTTTATTATTTACATTATTTATATTCACTTTATTTTATGTAATTTATATTCGTAACACATTGCAATCTATGCTTTCTCAACATAGAAACTTGCAGAGGATGTTTTCCAGTGATGAAAGGAATGCATGTCAATGGGCTCGCAAACAGGATGGCAAAGATGTAAGAAAGAAAGTTAATGAAGACATATTCTGGAAAAAGATAGCAAAGATTCTGAAGGTTGTTGAGCCACTAGTTAAGGTGTTGCGGTTGGTGGATGGGGAAAGATTGGCTATGGGTTTCATTTATGAGGCTATGGATTAGGCAAAGGAGCAAATATAGGCAGCATACAAGGATAGAGTGGCCAAGTATGGGCCCATTTGGGAAATCATTGATCAAAGATGGAACAATCAACTCCATCGCCCAATACATGCAGTTGGATTTTTTTTCTGAACCCCAAGGTATCATTATAAAGATCTAGAGGGAGAAGCTTTGACTGGGGAGGATAGAGATGGATAGATTGAGTGCCTTGAGCGCATGGTTCCTAATGAGAGTAAGCAACTGGAGATACACCAACAGATCACTTCTTTCAGTAAAGCCACGAGTACTTTTGGCAAAAACCTAGCAAGGATTGCAAGGGAAGCAGATGAGCCAACTAAACATTTTCAATTTTCAAATTCTTATTTTGTTAAATTGTTTATAATTTGAAAGTTGGATATAATTTGTTGAGCTAACTCATTACACAACTATGTTTTCTGCAGCACAATGGTGGGATGCATTTGGTAGCCATTGTCCTTAATTGCAAAAGTTTGTAGTCCGTATTTTGAGTCAAACTTGCAATGTTTCTAGGTGTGAGCACAATTGGTATGTCTTTGAGAGGATTCACATGAAGAAGAGAAACTATTTAGAACAAAACCAATTAAATGATCTAGTTTACGTCCAATACAACCTCCGACTAAGATGCAACCAATTGTTGAACAAAAGACCTGATACAAATCCAATTGTGTTGGAAGATATTGATCCATCCTCAGATTTGGTAGTGGAGAGTCAACCAACAAAGTTTGACCCTGATGAGGATATTGATGTTGATTTTGATTTAGAGACGGATGCATTACAGGCTATTCAGTTAAATGCAAATCCACTAGTACCAACCCCAAGTCCTCCAGCTGCAAGCACTTCCTTTACTCAGCCATGACACAGACGCATAGCTCATCTATCTCAGCGTGCAGCTACTGCTAGTGCTACTACTTCTACAATTGCAGTTGGAGATCTTGATGAAGAGGAGGAGCCATGGGTTTCCCTGTCCAACTCCGATTCAGAGTCTGAGCCAGATGATGTTGGCTTCTCTAGCAGTAGTGACTAGTGATGTTTTGGTGTAGAGGCCATTTAGAGCCTCCTTGGATATGTGTTTTTGTTTAGATCTCTATATATTACATGTATTGGACAGTGCATTGGGATGCCATTTTGATATAATACATATATTCATGAGCATACTTTGATCATAAAATCTTTTAAATATGTTTTTTCATTAAAAAAATATTTAATGTATTTTTTACAAACACTGAGTCACTGAAATCAACTAGGCCGAGTCAATACCGAGTCGGAGTCAACCCTCTACCGGTTCCAAATCCGAGTCCAAGTTTTAAAACTATGATTACAATTAGGTCATTATGAAGACCGAACCTAGTTACAATTTTCCACACTTTTGTGACATTGCCCTAGATATCATGCATAGTAATATAAATGTAAGACACTTCTACATATTGTTAATGGTCTAAGAACTCCAAAATAACAAATGTAGAATAAATCATGGTAATGAATAAATCACAAAAACTTTAAAATTACAAATATATGGTAAAGACAGCATCCAAAAAAGAATAAAATGAACAAAAGTTGACTTCAATGCAGCAAAGAAAGAAAAAAAAAAGGCTACCTCAAACATTCTTTTCACATCAATGGCAAAGAAATAAGCAATAACTTCAAGCAAATATACACATGCTTTATACTCCCTTGCAATCATAATTCCTCATGGAAATGCAGAAAGTTTCCAGCAACTATATAGGTTTAATATTCTTGAAATTTACAGAATACACACCTCCTCGTCAGCTTCTTCTTTGGTGGCAAATGCAGTATGACCTTCTTGCCAAAGGAACTCACGACTCCTGCAAGCAAATGAATTTGTTATTGTTCTGTTTGTCTGCCATTCCTAGAAGGACCAAATTGGAAGCCTTCAAAAGGTATCATAAATATTCTACCCAAAAATGAACAACTATTAAGTATCCTTGTTCTCAGAAAAAAAGAAAATGATATCTAAATTATTTTATTTTATAGACTTTTTAATTAAGTTGGCCAATTTTTGGAATGACCACGTCATCGTTGATCTTTCTAAGAATAAGCCACATTCTAGACCTCCTCATTCTGAAAGTTAGAGAATTACTTTGAAGCAAAACAAGTCACCATGCTTTTAGGTGGGGATTGGAGAATATAAGCTTACACAACATTTGCAATTAAAGAATAAGATGGCAGACACATTAGCAGACAAGACACTTGAATATGTTATTGTTCTGTTTGTCTGCCATTTCTAGAAGGGACCAAATTTGAAGCCTTCAAAAGCTATCATAAATATTCTGCCCAAAAAATGAACTGTGAACAGTTATTTTTCTCAGAAAAAAGAGCATGATATGTCAATTATTTTTATTTTATAGTCTTTAAATAAATTCTACCAATTTTTGAAATGAACACATCATTGTTGATCTTCCTAATAATAAGCCAAATTCTAGACCCCCTCATTTTAAAAGTTGGAGAATTACTTTGAAGCAAAATAAGTTACAATGCTTTTAGGTGAAATTGGAGAATATAGGCTTACACGTCGTTTGCAATTAAATAATAAGAAGGCAGACACATTAGCAGACAAGTGAATTGATCTTCGTTATAGCAAATGGTTGAAATTAAATATGAGACATGGAAAATTTTGGACATGGAAAAATCACCATAGAGCCATAACCCTCACAAAGCAGGTTGGAGTTATTACAATTTCCTTAATAGTGCTTGGTTCAAGGTTACTTGGGAGCAACTACTTAGATGAATAACTGAAAACTGAAACCTAGTTTACTTTCACCAAGACACAGAGTCTCTTAACAATTCATAAGCAACAGAATATAAACATAGAGATAAAAACACATCACACAAATTGACACACTTGTTTTTCTCAGGAAACCCAACAAGGAAAACCTACTTGCTTGATGTGGTATTTTATTGATTGTTCTGGAGCAATTGAATCTATTACAAAGCAATCTGTCTCTCTTGAGAATTTCTATTTCTCTCACAAATCTCAGTTGATATGGTTGATCTCAGTCGGCCTTGATCACTGCTTGATCTTGGCCCTCTAACTCGCAATTAATCCTCTGCTGCCTCCTTGACTTGCTCTACAAACCCTGCTCTCTTGCTCAATCCTGCTCCTCTTTCCTTGCACACTTGACAGACCTATTCCCTTGTGCAAATCCCATATTCCTGAGCGCCCTTCAGGTCCTAGTTTCTAGCGCACTTTCTGCCTCCTATTCTTTAGGACCCGGCTCCTATTCATTGTGCACAACGAACCTCCTATGTTCTAATGCACTTGTGATCTCCTAAAACATAGGACACAATTTCTGCGCCCTCCACAATCAAGGCTCCTCTCACAAACTTGTGAGTTGTCTTGTCCCACAAACCTTGTGCACAAAAATTATAATTTTTTGTTCCTTCTTCCTCCTTTTTATAGACCCAATTCAAGCACACAAGGGGCCTAGCTCAATTTAGAAACTCGAGTTCTAATTGACGAGTTAAGTGAAAATCCAACTAACTCTCTCTCCAATCAACAATTGGAGTATTAACTCGTTCTCCCTTCAATCAAGACTGAAGACTAACTCGCTCTAACTGAACTTGTAACTGTTGCCTCGTTCTGTAGTCAAATTAATGAAGATTCCATTTAACTGAAGCTCCAACTCTACACATGCCTTCTTGAAGATTATTCCAATAAACTAGAAATAAACTCATCCTAACTAAAGTCTAACTCATGAGCTCGCACTCATACTGATAGAGAGACAAATCGAGCTCTTCACTGGCTTAAGGCACAAGCCAGAAGACCTTTACCCACTACATTTTCAACAAATATTGAATGAAGATTTTAAAAAAACTCTAGTGAAAATATAAAATTTAAATACTCACCGATTTGTCACAAGTATCAATGGTTATGACCTTGGTGATTAATTATTATTATTATTATTATTATGTAATGAATATTTTGTACATTGAAATTTCCTATTTTGCTGCTATAAACAATGAATTTATGTGCATGCTAATAAATAATAACTTCGAAAGTCTACATGTCTTTTCCATGGTAATCTTTTGAGATTAGGGAAAGTTTCACACAAAAGTACTGTTGACTATTTATGTGCTTAGAAAGTACTGTTGACTATTCTATGATTATACAGAAACAAACAAAGGCACATGATTTCTTTTTCAACAATGCAGTCTGTGAGTCAATAAAAGAAAATAACAAGCCAACACACATACACACACCCTGCTCTCTCTCTCTCTCTCTCTCTCAAGACAATTGAAACTTCAGTGAGCACCTTGCAGCATTGACAACTCACACCAATGAAACAGCTGTGGCCATAACTCTGCGACCTCAAACTTTATGGCAACAAGCTTTGAATTGAAGCAAATGAATCTCAACAGCACAGCTAATCAAGTACCTGATAAACGGTGTAGGATGCTTAAACTCCCATCGCACAACATTGCACCACTGATTAATTTTCAGAGGAAGATCACGATGACCCCGAATCCACTTCGAAAAAATTGGATACATTACAGTTTCACTAGTAGGGCGAATAGCAATAGGTACTTCTAGATCTGTTTCACCGGATTTCGTCACCCAAGCAACCTGGAAAAGGAAAACCACCACTCAAATACAGAATATAAACTGCAAAATAGAAAACTATACAAAAAGTTGAAACCATATTACTGACACATAATCATGCCAAAATATTTACCTCTGGAGCAAAACCTTCAATATGGTTTTTCTCTTTTGTCAAAGCTTTTTCTGATACAAAAAGAGGAAAATAAGAGTTCTTTATTCCCATCTTCTTTATTTCTGCATCAAAGAAAACCTGCAAAACAGATATTGTGAAGAAGTTTCAAATGCACTTTCTGTGCTTCACTCATATTTTTAGCTTACATCTATACAAATCTTACAGACACAACCCTAGAATCACAGTTATACCACTCTTTAAATGACAGAGTTATTAATATGTAAATGGTCAAAGTGAAATCAATAAAAAATGGAAGGGCCATGAAAATAAAAGCAGAATCAATCAAGTCATTTCAATAATATAATAGAGTTTCACATCACAAAAATACTTCTCACACTTGCAAGTACCAGTCAAACCCCCCAAATATTTAACACAACAGCCATTTGTTGGATATACCGGCTCTCAAGTTACCATTATGTGAAGGTGACTCTCTGACATTAGGATTCCATCATCAAGCGAGAAAATATAAGAACAAACACAATCTTGTCAACAATGATTATTAGTAGGTCACTCCAAATTAACAAGCATACACAAACATGTTGTGTGCAGTCAATTAAATGTTATTAGCTTGATTTTGGAGTCAAGTCAATATTCCAACCGCAAATATTTAACGCTTATTTTCATATTCCAATTTGTCAGTGTGTAATGTCCTAGGTTAATTTTTCTTCCTAGGGCTTCTTATTCCAATTTGAGTTCCCAACAGAAAAGTAACAGAAGTTCATGTGTTCATATAATAGCAGACATTTATTCATATAATACACAAATTATTCAATAACAGACAGGTAGCAACGATCTAATCATCAGTAATGTGATATTACTCAATTCCACAAATAACTTCACCAATTTGATAGTGTCTGCAAAATGAATCAGATTCCTGAGCTTAATCGAATTCTACTAACAGCCTACAAAACCTGGACTATCTTGCTTAATCTGCTGTGCAGTAGGTTTGGCTGCCTATAGCTTAGAATATGTACCTTCTATGGAAAGTCCACAGATGGTTCTTGCTCCAGGGGTGCCACGAAATACCTCAGAAAGACCTCACCGAACTCTGTCTCAGAGGTGGCCGAACTGCCCTAGAAAAGTGGCCAAGCTGACTGAATTGCTGCCCAAATTTGGGGCCTGCGGCCCAGAATTCTACAGACCACTTCGCTGCTTCAGACCACTGCTCTGGTCCTTAAACAGTGACAATTAATCTCAATCCTGCTAGGAAATATTTGCTGCAATCAATAGTATGGCTTGTAGACTTCCAGATGTTGTTTTCAGCAGACTTTCACAAAAAGTCCTGGTGACAGATTTAGTGCTTTGGGTGCGGATTCTTCTTATACAGGTTGATAATCAAATACTCCTCCAAACCACACCAGAGATGCTCCAGTGCTGCTGCTGTGCCAGAACAAGAAAATAAGGGTGTCTAGATAGGGTGGGATCAGCTCCACTGAAACTAGACAAAGGATTAAGCTAGAGAGGGATCACCTCCACCAAAACTAATCATGAAGAAGGGGTCTTAAAACCCTCTAGACCTCAGCCTCATAAAAATCAGAGATATTCCAATCTAAACTGATGATCCAAATTGATTCCAACTCCCGTCTATTTATAGATTCCCTCAAGGGGTTTATAACCTGTGAGGGGTTGCAATGCAACCCCCAATTTGGGCTTTTTTACCCCAGCTGACCAATATTTATTGGAAATGTAACTGGTGTCAGTCTTCATAATGTAATTCAAATGTACTATTGATGTATTTATTATATTCATTATTATTATTTTATTTCTAGTCAAAGCATGTTCTTCATACTTATAGGGTCAATTGAGTCAAAAAGAAAAATCATTGTGAGTCGAAATGTAATTGAATCAAAGTCCCATTTTGACTTCTTGTAAGAAAAGGAAAAATTATTTTTGTTTTGAGTCAAAGAATCAGACCAAGTCAGCCCTCCTTGGACAGGTCTGCCTTTGGGTCGGCTATTCAACCCTCTTGCACGTGTATAAATAAGACAAAGTTCAACCTCATACATCACCAATCTAATCACTTTGATTTCTGTGCAAGAAGAAGAAGAAAATCAGTGAAAGTCAAAGGAGAGAAAGAGCGAAGTCATAGGAGAGAGAAATTATTGTTTTCTACCCTAGTTTCTGCTCACATGTGCAAAATCCCTGCAATTTCTGAGGTTAATACAGGGCCGAAATTCGGCCATCATTTCAGGTCTGAAATTTTCAGAACAATGACCAGATTTCAGAGAAGTGTGACCAGTGTTGACTTTGACTTGGTTGGAGGAGACTTGGAGGACTGACTTGGGGTCCTTGTGACAGTCTTGGTCTTGGGTCTTGGATATCTCACTTTTATCTGATTCTACAAGGAGGATTTTTTGGGTTTCCCCCTTGTGGAGTTTTTGCCTTGGCTTGGAGCCTAATTTCTTCTGTCCTTTGTCTCTTTGTGATCTTCATGTTTTGTACATTTTTGATAATCGCTTGATGAAGAGAACATAAATTTAATAAGAAGCCAACAAACATTCACAAGCAATTATCAAGTTAAGAGAAAACAACCCTAATCTACAAGCATCTTGATTTTTCAACATCATTCAACCAATGTTGCCTCAAACATTGGAAAAATTGGGTTTCCCCCTTTATCAAGACTATAGACGGGGCTCGATAGGCTACTTCATCCTCCTGTGGGCAACTAATGCATAAGGGACATTACATAGTGACACGCAGAACCTGCCAAGAGATATATGATAGTGAACGCAAGTAATAATGGTAGGCAAAAGCAGCAAAGCTATATAGGGCTGAACCACTTTTATACAGTGACAGCCCAAAATGCAGACATGGTCTCAGATCAGAAAAATGACCATCTAAAATCTATGTAATTGGCAAAATTCATCAAGTGACATGTATATCAGTGAGAGATGCCTTTATGCAGGACTGAAGTGTTCAATATAGGTTTACAGCATTAAACCAAGAAAAAAACAAAATACAGACCATTTACTTACACATCTTGAGTCAGCAAATATCGCTGGTTCAAATTCATCAGCCCATCACAGTCAATGTCTCAGTCCTTTCACAGATAATCATATTGAAATAAAGAAATACCCCCTTCCATTCATCATTTAATCGAAGGTGTGGAGAGACTGTTGCCCATATAATATTTAAGTAGTGTTCAAACTTTCAAAGTTACAGAGAACTAGTGATAGATATATTTGGGGTAATTTCATCTTAAAATGAGAATTAGTATGGTAAATGAAAGAATAATATTCTTCTTCAGGACCACTGAATGAAGAAAAAAGGTATAGGAACTTGTATTTTCCGACAAAACCTCTAATTATTAATAATAAGGGATTTTAAGCGAGGTTTGGCATTTCGCCATACTCCTCAATTGCACCCTTACAAGAAGAAAATAACAAATTTGAACGGCTGTTTGTGTTGGAGTTTAACTTGTTTAGCTCCAGAAATCTTCTACACAGCACCAGGGTATAAACAGTTAACAGGTACAGCAGCAGGTCCATACAGCATCAGTTATGCGGCAGTATAGCTAGGTTCTAGCACGCATCAGAGTGTGAGATACAGTTATGTAGTAGAGAAGAAGAGAGTGAATAAATGCCCCAGCATCCATGTCCCCTTCTTCGTGTAATTCCAGTTTTTTCATCTTCAGTTAAGCTCAGTTTACTGCTGTTCCCGATTTGGCAAGTTCCAGTTTCAGTTCAGCTTCACTTCAGTTTCTAGATCAGTCAGTTTTCTAGTTCCAATTTGTTTTTCTAGCCATGAAATAAGTACAGAAATCGCTTTAGTCTAGTAGGATGCAGATCTCTAGGAGCCAATACTTGCTTCTAGCAATGCTTGTTGCTCTTTGTGGAGCAATCTAATCTAGAAATTCTCGTATGAAGGCCTAGGGTGCTATTACCTGAGCTACAATTAGAACTAGGGTTAGTATTTAGTCTTCTGACCTAGACATACTACAAGGATGAAGTGCACTGATTGTAAACCTAGCTCCTTGTCTATAAAGGAGTATGAGGGTCTTCCACTGGGTTAGCGAGTTTTTGGTTTTATTAGAAGTTATAATCTAGGCATTTTCTCATGCAGACCCAGGGTGTACCAGTGTTACCAAGACTGGACCGAACCAGTCTGAACCCGCCAGTCTGACTGTCTTAAGGCAAAAATAGGTTCGGACCAGCGATTTGAACAGTTTTTTGGCCAGTTCGGTACTGAACCGGCTAGTTCTGTAATGGAACCGGCCAATTTGGTACCTAACTGGCCAGTTCTGTACCGGTTCACTAAAGACGCATAGAACGCAACAAGTGGGGTCTATTTTGTTTTTTTTTCTTCTAATTTTTGTCTTGGCTGGGCACTAGCCCACAACTGGTGCCTAATATTCAAGCCTATGGATCTACTATTTCTATGCAATTCATGGTAATGTTAAATTTTTAAAGTAAAAGGATGAAACTGATTCCGACCTCATTGGATTTCATATGGAAAAAGTAGAATTTTAGATCTCACTCAAAATCCAGCAGACTTAACAGCATTTCAGGATTTCAAGATTGGGGGGATTGCAAGGTTTCCATTGGGTTTTTTCATGTATGAGGGTATCGAACGAGTATTTAATCAAGAGCATCAATCCCTCTATGTACCTTGATGTTAGTGGCATTGTTTGTTGAACTCCTCTATCATGATCCTACCAAAAAAGTACCCATCACTCAAACAAAATCTTGAATTGACATGCTAAGCATTTTTTATCTTATTTTCATGCTTGTTAGAGGGCGATATTGATAACGAAGATCCCAATATACAATAAGATTTTGATCATATGTAGGTATTTGTTGTAGCATGATTTTTTTGGATGCTAGAGGCCATCTAGATCTTTTTTTTAATGTATTTTTTGGTTCAAATATGGATTGCACTTGGCGTTATTTTGGTTATGTGCACCCTCAAATGCTCTATAAATGAGAACTTTTGCTTATTTGTGTATAAATGGTTTGGATTCATATGGATGCACATGAATATATGTGGTTTTCTTTGAAATTCGAATATTTTGTGTGTTTTTGGTTGACCGGTTTTTGGTTCTATTTTTTATCGATTTCCATCTAGTTCTGACTGGTTCCCAGTCTTGGGGGTCTACCGATTCAATGACCGGCCCAGTTCTAATAACATTGGGGTGTACAATGTACTTATCTAAGCTGGAATTAGGGCTAGGGTTAGGGTTAAATCTTCTTACCTAAACGCACCACACAAATGGAGTGCACCGCTTGTAAACCTAGCTCCTCCTGCTCTATAAGGGAGTAAAAGAGCCCTCCACAAGGCTGGTTGGTGAGTATTAAATTAGTGCAGTGTATTTTCATCTTTCCATGTTCAATAGAAGATAGATTTGATTCAGTTCAAATACAAATACTTGTTGTTACTATTTTTTCTTCAGTCTGAGTTTGTAGATTTTGGGATTTCACAATTGTTGTTTTGATAGGTTCCACCTTTAGAGTTGTACAAAATCCATGAAATTCTGCAACTGCTCTAATGAACGATCTGAAAACTAGTTTATTTTCATAAAGACACAAAATTTCGCTACTTGTTTGCAGCAGAATAGTAACAGAAATAAACAAAGTCACACAATGACAAAAAACACAATATTTATTATTTTCCAAGGAACCCAACTGGGAAAACTCTCTGCTTGTTTGAGAATTTTATTGGTAGAATTTTGAGCAATAGATCTCTTACAATACAACCTTGTTTCAATAGAAAAACAGTCTTGTTCTCCCTGATTGTCCTATGCTGAAACAGCTTGCAAGAACCCTGATCCTGCTTCCCTATTTCCCTGCACAAACCACAAGGAAACTCTCCTCTATCAACTGCACACAAGTTTCTCCTTAGTACGCCCTTCCCACACATAAGCTTCCACACACAAACTCGTGCTCTCTGTTGCCTTGTCTCACCTACTCATGCTCACAAAAACAATTAATACAATTGTGCCTTTCAATCTCCTTATAAGCAATTCGAATGGGCTAAATTTGGCAAGTTGTATTTTAGGAAAGTCGAATTGGTGATTCATTTGTTAATTGAGTCTAACTGACTCATCTAACTCATCCTACCTCAAATAGACATTGAAGCTCACTCGCTTGTCCTTTTCCCAATCAAACTCACACTAGAAGACTTAAAACTGAGCCTTCCACTCCAGCGCATCAGTCAAACTGTTTCAAGAACTGTCCTAATTTATAGGAACTCGCCCTAACTTTTAGGAATTCGTCCTGATTTATAGGAACTCGTCCTAATTTATAGGAACTCATGCATGCTAAGGAAAAATTGCTTCTGGTCTCTTTGACTAAGGCACGAGACAAAAAGGGACCTTTCTCACTACTATTTTCAATACTCCCTCTTAGCAAGGAAAGTGCTTCTAAAAGAACCTCGTTCACTTGAATCTGTCTCCAACTCTAGCATGTTCATCATTGCTGCAGCTGCTTCCTCTGAACTAGAGGACTTCCTTGGTTTCTTCTACGGAACCTGCTTTGAAGACCTATTCTTTCCAACCATGCTTTGCGAGTCTATTGTTAGAAAAATGTAACTAGGTTCAGTCTTCACAATGATATTTGCACTTATATCATTGTATATTTTATGTAAAAAAAATGTATTATTATTATTTTATTAGATAAGCATGCTCTTCATGCTTCTACGATTTGTTGGGTCAAACAGTCAAAGTCTTATTTGGACCTATTGTAAAGAAAAAGGAAAAAGAATTTTTAAATATGTAATTTGGGTCAAAAACCCCTCTAGATGCCAAGTCAGCTTACCTGTCAAGTCAGCCTGGTCCCAAAAAGACATGTCTATTCACACCCCTCTTGGACAGTAAAAATAAAGGAGGATTTGAGCTCATTTGAACACAGACAATTCGTTGGATTGATTCTGAAATTTCACAGGAGGGTAGAAGTCTGAAATGGATGAAGAGTTTGTGGAAGTTCTGCCTTATCTTATCTATTGTTGAAGATTTGTTGTTGGTCTATTGTTTTTGATGGATTTGTTGTGCAGAAGGAGGGTTTGACTTGGCATCTAGAAGGTTGGTTATCGGTCTTGGATATTTCACTTTGATCTCATTCTATAAGAATATAATTTTTCTGGGTTTTCCCCTTGGGAGGGGTTTTTTCCTGGCTTGGAGCCTATATCTTGTGTTTCTTATGTACTGTGATCTTCATGCTTTTATGTTTGATAATTGTTTGATGAAGAAGAACATAATTAAATTAATAAGAAGCCAACAATTTCACAAGCAATTATCATGTAACGCGAAATCTTACCTAATATGATATTATGATGCACTATCGATTTCTCTATATGGTATCAGAGCTAAGGTTGGTATTTTTTGAAGATCACTCTCTATCGAGGCTTTTGACGAAAAACTAAGATTCAAGTATGATCAGAATTAACCTATGACATTTGTGTATTTCGAAGATCTGAAAACGTTGTGGTAACCCTAGCCTTGAAATCTGATTCTATGATCCGAACTATGGGATTCGCAAAAGTTATGAGACGTGAATATGAACATTCGAATTTTTTGAAGAAAAACACTGCAATTCAACTATACTAAGACCTCTGAGCCTATCATCCAACCTGTGGCATGATTTATTGTAAAGGCTCAATCGGAAGTTTATTTACATTGGTGAGAAGAGATTTCAATGGAAACAACACTTTGTGGATCCTTTATCTGAGTGGATCGTTGTAACGACTATAGACAGTGCCTCTTAGCAATGTCACGCACATGATATGGCTCGTGGTTCAACTCTGGCATCGCTCGCATATGATTCATTCTGTGCATGGCTCACATAAAATTTGAGGCTCGTATTTCCTATAACAAGGGCTTGCTTGACAAGCTTACAAGACACCTCATTGTAGCTCGCATCTTTCATGTATTTCTCTGTGAATGGATCCCACACTTTGTGACGTAATAAATTCTCTAAGCAATACATAGTGGTTCGTACCAATGTTTTTAAAACCGGAACCGGTGATCGGACCGGTCCACCTAATGAACCGGGTTACCGACCGGAACCGGTCTAACCGGGACTGGTTTGGTCTAAACGAACCGGTTTTAAAAAAATACATTAAATAATTAATTTTTAATGAAAGAAAACTATTTTTAAGATGTAAAACCATGATCCAGATTCTGTGACAAGTTTAGATCCTCCTTAATGGAAACCATATCTAAAGTACCAATCAAGTCATAATTATCTCCAATTCGAAGGTCAAACCATGTTTGATTTCTGAAACATCCAAGGCATTAGTATCACATCTATGTGGAAGATGTATCCGAATTCTTGTAATCTATGATTAAGCTTGTTTTGTATTTGTGATGGAGTCACATTGTAAAATATTGAAGGACTGTCATAAATTTCTATTACAAAAGAAATCTGGAGAAGATCTTCATAAGTATACTTTTTTCAGACAGAAGATGTGATCTAAAGACTTGGAATATATTCGCATCAACTTATACAGGCTTGGATATTGCATTAACAAAGCCCTATTAAGGACTGTCATGATTCTCAAATAATGTGAATTCGTTCTAACTGCCTGGTACTTGCTAAAGGGAACTTGTATTCATACATGAAGGGTATAAGATCTGATAATGGTTCCAAACCATTGAAGTTGTCATCACTGAAAGATGAAACACTTCATGTGATGAACAAGGTATCTACTATCAAGTTACCTTCTAAGCGTCATTAAATATCAGTTGGTAAAGAGAGAATCTTAAATCCTTGCTATAGGTAATGAAGGTGACAAAACTATGTTTCCCGGATTTTCACTGCTATCAAAGGTATCATTGACAGCTTGTTTACCTTTATGGAGTCATGATGAAAATACTGAATTGTTACAGAAGAACTCATAGTCCTTGCTTCAGGAAATAAAGAATGATAAGGTCTTTCATGGTGATAATGATATTATTTAAAGGGTTCTGACGACTCAGTAAGATGAAAATTCTTGGTTGTAGTGCTGGTATAATTCTGTTGCAATTTGATATGACTATAGGTTATCATGCCCCATTCTGTAATTTGAATCTGATAACATCTATGCAGAGATCTAGGGTTTGGATGGGCTTGACCATAAACCGGCCGGTTTAGGACGGAACCGGCCGGTTTGCTAAAAACCGGCCGGTTCCGTCCTAAACCGGCCGGTTAAGGCCCGGTTAGGTCAAATTTCAGGCGAAGGAGGGGTCCAGACCGGGTTTTCATGCCGGTTCTGACCAGTGGCCTAGCTAACCGGCCGGTCAGACCGGTAACCGGTTTTTTTCACCGGTTTTAAAAACACTGGTTCGTACGAGACGTTTTACAGTGACTACATTGTGGTTCAATTCCTCTTCATGGTTCTATGGCTTACTATTTTGTCCCTATAATTCATTATAACAATGGTTTGAAATAAAACAAAACTCGCTTTACAATGGTTTGGAAGTTCAGTGCTATTTCATCGTGGCTCGGCTATGGCTTGTTTAGCTTGTTTCCTCCATGACACAGTGGCATATTCCCTCAATTACTCGCACAAAATGATCCACTTCCTATAGACAACTCATGACTCATTACTATGGCATAGTGGCTCAGATCATAACCACAATGAACAATGGCATCGTTTAAAGCAGTGGCATCACACTGTTAGTCATCATCGATTAGTATAATTTCTATACATTGACATGGCTTAGACCTACAGTGATTGAATTTCCTCACTGTGGATTTGTTGTCGTTCACATTAACTCTCTATTATAGTTCGTACTGAGTTGACAATCCCCCTGTTGCCTTGATATGTGGATGGTGAGATTGTAATTTACCACTTTTTGATGACAGCAATAGCGATAAGAGCAATGGATACATCTAAGTAGAATGCTATGGTGGTCTCAATCAAATGCGAAAGAGATTTATGTGATGGCGTTGGCATCGCTCATTTATTAAATACAACATTAGTTTTATCAAACTTTGAAATAGCTCCATACTGAAATGATACAAGTCTAGACAAGATGTATATAGTTTCAGTTCATAGTAATTGGTCAACAAAAGATGTATACGGTTTCGACTCACAGTAGAGGATGTATATGGTTGTGTTTGGACTTACTCCATCAACGAAGTTGACTTGCAGTTTGAAAGAAATGATGATATCACTTTTTAAGAAAAGTATTTAGGACCAAATATTTGCAAGTTGGACAAGTAAAATTTATAAAAGGTGTGTATAAATCAGGATCATTTACAATCTATGATAAGCAATGATACTATGATAATGATGCATAAACTTTGCATATGAGTGTCATGTTCCTTTTTCTAGTTTCCCTTAGTGTGGTCAGGATGGACTACCATGGTTGGAGGCAGCTAGGTCACAAGAGCAATTTTACTCCATCAACAGGCCAGAAGCTTCTGAAGGGGCTTTATGGGGTTTTGAGGAGTTTCTTTGGGATTTGATGGCATTCACTTGGCATATTCCATCATTCGCACAACTTGCCTTTTGTTCTGTTGTATTCTAACAACTTACGGAAAACATGGTTATTATGGAGCCTAACTCAATTAATTACACTTAAGTTGGCATTCCAGGAAGAATACTTGGCGAAACACCTTAGTGTAATAGCTCGTTGGAACCGAAACAAGAATATCTACAGGATGAGGTGGTGGGAAGTGACTTTCGATGGCCTGAGGAGGAATGGTGGTTGATTTACCATTTTCCCAAATTAAAAAAAGGTATTTTAATTAGAATAAAAGAGGGAAAAGGTACTAGTGATTAAAATAATAATAGAATAAAGGAGGAGGAGACCATTTGGGGACATCTTGGATTGTTGATATTTTCTGTTGATGAGATTTGGAGAACCTAGTTCCCAACTTCTATAAACCCAGGACGGAAACCCTCGGGTTTGCTAGTGCGTGTTGGACGAAAACCCAACACTCTTGAGGAGATTTCACTCAGAAATCTCACGGTGCTTCATTGGAGTTTTGGAGAGAGCAGGTTTGCAGTCGTCCTCTCGTCGGGCCATCTACATCATGCCAAGGTCATTCATCATTTTGGGTCAGAGATCTTTTTCGGGGTTTTCCTCCACTTGCTTGGCAAGCTCAGGTTCCACTATTCCTTCATGATGATGTACTCTTTCCAGTGGATTAATAAAATGGCTCAGTGATTTTATTGGCATTTATTTGTGCACCAAATTGTTGGTTGTGTGTTTATTTGCGACTATTTTGTTGTTCAAGTTCATTTATGGTATCTACTGTTAAATTTTCCATTCGGGATATTACAATGAGGAATGACAATGTTTAGGGTTTTGCAATATGCTTGTAGGGTTTTTCCATTTCATTTGTGGTAGGTCTTAATGACTACATAATTGCTAGGGTTTGCAGGCTCTTGAAATTTAGGGTTTTTGTACCCTAGATTGAATTAACCCTAGGAACAAAAAACTCTAACCCTAGCTAATTGTTCCCTCTAAAGAAACCCTGAGCTCTTGGAAATGGTATCTAGGGCTTGCAAGGCTAAAATGATCTTAATACTAAAACCCTAGATTAATAGAATTGACATCAAGTTCTCACCTTTGTATATTTTGCTTGGTTGTACTTGCTAGTAAGAATTGCATGCATAAAATGTTGAAAGCAAGAATGGAAGAACAAAGTGTTTTGATGATAATTGGACTTGGCACTCAATTGAATCTTTACAAGAATGAAATATGGTAAAAATTGTAGAGGTATGTATAATTGTTGTGCGCATTTTTATGGCTCATGATGGTCATTTAAATGGTAAAAGGTATAGAGTTTGATAATATGATAGGCTTTATAATCGTACAAAATGCATGATAGTATAATTAGGGTTTTGTGGCATGCTAGAAGAATTTTACATGGATGACATTTTGATGACTATATAGTTTCTAGAGTTTACATAGAACTTGCAGTTCCTAACGTGGTTGATCTTGAAGACCTTATGTATCTAGGGTTTTACAACTAACTCTCTATATCTAGTTGTAAAACTTTGTAGATTGTGAGTGATAGATCTTGCCCTCTACGGTTTGTAAACCCTAACAAGGTATGGAATAAGAGGAGAAACCATATAGATAGAAACCCTAATTGATTGTTTCCGTTGTGAAAAGATAAAAGCACCCTAGCTCCTAAGAATGACAGGTATTATATCTTCATGACATGAAGACAAGGTTTGATATAAAGGGGTTCAAGAGTAAGAGCCTAGAGGGAATCAACTTTCCTCAGAGATAAGTATTTGACATCTTCTTGATTATTATTAATGCTATTGTATTTATATTTTGTCTCTTTGTTCCTTCATAAGTCTTCTAACCAAGGTTACAAGTCAAGACAAGTTCCATCTAAATCTTGATTAAGCTGATGAAAAACTTGAAGGAACGTGGCATAATATGATGACTTGTGCTTGATGATAACTTCTTGATAATGATGAGCATGATGGAAAGAGGGAGTTGTAGGAACCCTAATGATATTAAAGCTTCCAACTGATGAGCATATTCTAGGAACACATTGATTATTGAAAGATGAAGCAGAACCTTGTTGTAGTATGAAGATAGAACATACAAAGGAATGATTAACTTCAAAAGGAGCAAGCAGCAGAATTTGAGGACATTATAATTTGACAATACCGATACTAATGATTTCTTTGAGATATGATTTGACTCCCTAGAAAAGCATATTGCAACAATATATGCAGAGGCTAGAAAGATAGCAGTTGAGATATTTTATTGATGTATCTACAATTGCGTGATTTGATCATGGAACATTTGGATTGCTTGGATAGCACTATTGATGGTTTGAATATGCACGAGAACAGAATTGATATTGGAAAGTTGACATGACTTATGAGGCAGAACTATGGACATGTGCGAGCAGCTATGAGGAAGCTCAGCTCTTTGTAGAAGACAGGTGAACCAGTTGATGACAATTGACAAGATCCAAGAAGCTCGAAGTTTGATATAACATGATGTGACTAGAAGCCGAGAAATCCTATCATGAAGATGAAATGTGAAAGGAAGAAACTCCGATATCAATATGATGTATTGCAAGATAGGAGCTCTTGCAGCTACCACTAAGATCTCCATAGAAGAACAAGTAGCAAATGCATATGAAGTATGAGACTAGCTAAGGATTCTGATGATGTCTCCCTGATTGAAAGGGAGTAAGAAATATCCTCTGTGTTTGAAGAGTAAGTACCTCCTCCCTAGTTGAGAGGGAGTGATGGTGGACACCATATTCTCCATGTGTGTCATGCACTAGGCCAGGACTAACCGTCGTACATCTAGTGTATCACACTAGGAGGGAGAATGGAGGATTGATAAGCATCTAGGTACTCTTTGAGGATTGGGAATCCAAGATAGGAAGTAGTCTCGGGGACCGACACTCTTTGAGGATCTAACAGTGTATCCAAGATAAGAGTAGTTAAAAAGGACCGATATTCTTTGAGGATTGGAAATCCAAGATAAGAATAGTCTGAGAAGGACATACCTAGTGAATATTCGGATGGAGTGTGTGCCTTGAGAGGCTGAGGTGTCCATATAAATACATTGTTCTCTACTCTTGTGGAGTAGTTAGAGCTTGTTAGTCAAAAGGCCTTACTATGTTGCTATTTGACAATGTTAGTTATGATGTTGATGCTTAAATATGCCTTATCAATCTAACCCTTCTTATTAGAATATTTCAATTTGAGAAGTATTCTTGTACCGGTTATGGAATCACAAATACCTCCCTAGTTAAGACGGAGTGTTAGAAAAATGTAACCAAGTTCAGTCTTCATAATGATATTTGTACTTATATCATTGTATATTTTATGTAAAAGAAAATTAAGAAAGAAAATAAAAAGAATTTGTATTATTATTATTTTATTAGATAAGCATCTTCTTCATGCTTCTAAGATCTATTGAGTCAAAGAGTCAAAGTCCTATTTGGACCTATTGTAAAGAAAAAGGAAAAAGAACTTTAAAATATGTAATTTGGGTCAAAAACCCCTCTAGATGCCAAGTCGGCCTACCTATCAAGTCAACCTTGCCCCAAAAGATATGTCTATCTGCACCCCTCTAGACAGTGTACATAAATGAGGATTTGGGCTCATTTGGACACACACAATTTGTTGGATTGGTTCTGAAATTTCACAGAAGGAGAACCGAAATCTGAAATGGATGAAGAATTTGTGTAAGTTTGCCTTATCTTATGTCTTGTTGAAGATTTGTTGTTGGTCTCTTGTTGTTGATGGATTTGTTGTGCAAAAGGAGGGTTTAACTTGGCATCTAGAAGGTTGGTCATGGGCCTTGGAAATCTCACTTTAATCTCATTTTATAAGGAGAATTTTTTTGGGTTTTCCCCTTGAAGGGGTTTTGCCCTAGCTTGGAGCCTATATCTAGTGTTTCTTATGTACTGTGATCTTCATGTTTTTATGTTTGATAATTGTTTCATGAAGAACATAATTAAATTAATAAAGAGAAAACAATTTCACAAGCAATTATCATGTAATGAGAAATCTTACCTAATCTGTTGCCCTATAAATCTCTCAACATCTATCACCTTAGTCATAAGTGCCATGTACCCTGTGTACCTCTGTGGTTGCTTCCTTTGGCTGAAAGTGATACTAGAAGATCCCACTCTCTCTCGATCTCCCTTAACCAAATCGTTTGTCCGCTTGGCTCAAACTCTCCCTATACTGGTAGTCTCTGCCTCCACCCGCCCCGAGCTATGCTCCTCATCATTTTTAGAGCTCTATCCTACTCTCGCTCAACCACACCTTCTCTACTCTAAGCTCTCCCTACCTTGTTGCTCAAGATTGCATCTGCCCCTACCTGCAACTTGTAGAATTGTTCACCCTCACACCTATCTGCTTCTCACATCTAGAAGCTAGGTGTTGGAGATACGCCTTACCTCTGCTAAAGATGATAATATCCCTTATCCTCAAGGGTAGCTACCGAAACAAGATTCTATCTCAATCCTGGAACATAGAGAATGTCTCTGAGATGAAGAGGATTACCTGACTCCCTCTGAAAACTGACAGTAACAACTCCTCTAGCTGCATAATGACCATCATCTCCTAGCTCAATCTGAAGTTGCATGTCCTTCTCCTTCAGTTGGCTAAAACTCTTCTTGTTCCCAGTCATGGGGAAGGATGCTCCTAAATCAATATACCATATATTGTTTTCTGTCGAGCTTGCCATGCAAGCAACCATTGAGAAATCTTTCTCGCACTGGGCAGAAAATGCATCTACCTCCATTGATACCGCTACATGATCCATACTGGACTCCTACTTAGGATGCTTAGTGGCATAGTGTCTAAACTCATCACAATGGAAGCACTTGATCTTGCTTAGATCCTTCTTCATACCCATCTAACTGGACTCGAGCTCTTCTTGGCCCTTCTTGCCCTTGGTCGTGCCGGTAGGGGCAAGTTTCTCCTCGTCCATTATAATAACTGATCTACCATCTCTAGCCCCTCTCCAGAGCTCTTCCTGAAAGCGGTTAGTACAAAACCTTTCCCAATTTGGAAAATTTTCTCTCCCACTAACAACATCCTAGAAGCCCTACCAAGACTTGAGAAGTCCAAGTAAGGCAAAACTCACAAGGTCATGATCATATACAATCACGTCCACACCACCCAATTCATTGAGTGAACCTTGACAAATATGTGACAATGTGCTCATCCTTGTCTGAATACTCAAATTCTCCTTACGAGCAAAATCCCTAGTATCATTGGTACTCTGATACAGTTCTAAAAAAGTTTTGAACATCTCAAAAGTTGTCTTCTTCTCATGGAAATGAGGTACTATATGATCTCTGACCCCTTCTAGAATAATCCTCCTTGCCTTCATATCTTCTTATTATGTTGGGCCAATTGTTGGGGATCTTGAGGCGGCACTATCCCTTGCTTGATGAACTCTCCCACCCCATTATCTTCCAGCACTATCATGATCATCCCTTTCCTAGGAACAAATTTCAGTGCCCCCTCTAAACAATGATCTGCTCTCTACCCTTGCTACGCCATCCTGCTTCCCCAAAGAGCTCTCCAACACTTGCCCACTAACAATCTTGTAATCCTTCACATGAGGCTGTACTTGGGGCACAAAAGACAACTGCCAACAACCCTCCAATGTTGTACTTAAGCTGTCAACCAACTTCTGCTCAAACAAACTATACAACAGCCCTCCAATGTTGTACTTAAGCTGTCAACCAACTGCTGCTCAAACAAACTATAGAACAGCCCTACATAACCCAGCAATGCATCAACCACTGAAGAACACAAAACATACCTCAACTAGTAGACTTCTTATGTTCTTCTTAGGCCACAGTTCTGGGCGTTCCTCTAAGATTCCTCAGCCTCTGATTAGTACACCTAAACACAGTGCACCAGTCCACAACTCGACCTCTCCACAAAAACCTGTGTAACCCTCCCTTTAAAAGCCTCCTTCATATGCCGACCTAAAGGAATATTCCAGCCACTTGTTAGGCCTTCCATCCCTCCAATACTGAGACTACATGGGCTCAGCCCTCCTTCTAAGGCACACAAAAAGCACTGCCCTCAAGCTCAGCCACGAACTGCCAGTAAACTCAGCCTGTACCAAATCACAGAAAGGCACAGCAAAACTCGACTCCTTCTCACTTGACAAGGCTCCTAGAAGCTGTGACTGCTTCAAAAGTTCTTCTCCTATGATGTTTGCCTCAACTTGTGTTAGTCTTGATTCTGTTCACTGCTTTGATACCATGTAGAAAATCCATGACATTCTACAACTACTCTAATGAACAATCTGAAAAACTAGTTTCTTTTCATAAAGACACAAAAAATTTCTACTTGTTTGCAGCAGAATAGGTACAGAGATAAATACAGTCACACAATGACAAAATACACAATATTTTACAAGGAACCCAACTGGGAAAACCCTCTGCTTGTTTTAAAATTTTGTTGATAGAACTTTGAGCAATAGATCTCTTACAACACAACCTCGTTTCTATAAAAAAACAGTCTTGTTCTCCCTGCTTGTCCTAAGCTGAAACATCTTTGCAAGAACACTGATCCTGCTTCCCTATTTCCTTGCGCAAACCCAAGGAAATTCTCCTGTATCAGCTACACACAGGTTTCTCCTTAGTATGCCCTTCCCACACACAAGCCCCCACACACAAACTCGTGCACTCTATTGCCTTGTCTCACCAACACGTGCTCACAAAAACAATTACTACAATTGTGCCTTTCGATCTCCATATAAGCAATTCGAATGGGCTAAATCTAGCAAGTTGTATTTTAGGAAAGTCAAACTGGAAATTGACTTGTTAACCGAGTCTAACTAACTCATGTAACTCATCTTGCCTCAAATAGACACTGAAGCTCACATGCTTGTCCTTTTCCAAATCAAACTCACACTCGAAGACCACAAACTGAGCCTTCCACTCCAATGCATCATTCAAATTGCTTCATGAACTGTCCTAATTTATAGGAACTCACCCTAACTTTTAGGAATTTGTCCTGATTTATAGGAACTCGTCCTAATTTATAGGAACTCATGCATGCTAAGGAAAAACTTCTTCTGGTCTCTTTGACTAAGGCACAAGTCAAAGAAGGACCTTTCTTGCTACTATTTCAACAAAAGTTACCTACAGTTTTAGGATCATTCTTTGAGCACAGAATCTGCTTACCATCATCTAAAAGACAAAATGGTATCAGAGAATATTTGCTGAAACATTTTAAGAATTCATGTATAAATAAGATTGCAAACTGTGAGTTGTCAGAGGGTTTCAGAGAAGCAGTTGTCAGAGGGTTTTAATTGTGGGATGCTTGAGCTTCAATAAGTGAAGCAAATCTGAACCTATGACAGGTTCTTAGGTGTGATTCCCTGGTTGCTCTAGGGATTGGAGTGTTATTTTGATGCTGAGAAAGGTGATCCACATGCATAAGAGGTTGCAGATTTGATTCTCAGTTATTGATATGTTTTCATGTTTGTAAGAGTTGCAGTCATGACCAATCATAGCCTCCAATATTGTCAGGTGTTGGAGGGTACTTCCAACTTTGTTCCAAGGAAGTACATGCTACAAAAGCTCTTAGAAGAGATCGAACTATGGTAGATTGTGGGTAAGGAAGTCAAAGCAAGACAAATTGTTCTGGAATCGGAGAGGGGTGATCTAATCCCTAACATTTCAGAGAAAAACATGTCCAGGACAATGCTCTTGAAGAACCAACCACCCAATACCTGCATGAGCAAGAGTGATATATTAGACAATGATTTGATGAAGATCACAAAGTTGAGAGATCAACTTGCTACATTTGGTCCATCCTGACATCATTTTGAATGTTGTGTACGTGCTCATGAGAAGCTACTCCCATAAGAAAGCTGGTCGGATGCATTTGTTGATGAGACGATTTTAAAGACAAATTCAGCCAGCTATGTGGATGTACCAGGCATAGACTCATTGGGATGGTAAGAAAAGGATGAAAGAAAGCAGGAACCAAGAAGGGTCAGAAAAAGAAGAATCGAGGTCTTCTAACAAGCAGAACAAGAATTTGAACCATATCAAGCGCTTCAACTACAGCAAGCATGACCATTATGCTTCTTTGTCTCCTGAGAGGAAGGGGAAGGATAAGTCATGATGAAAACAAAAACATTTTGCAAGAAGCACTAAAGCTTCAGATGTGGACAAGTTGACTACAAGGCTTGACACAACCTTTGCCGTGGTGTCATGTTTTTCCACTCACATAATTTCAAGTGTTGGGTGGCATGTTGACAGTGAAGCCTCGATAGGCACATATGACAACAAACAAAGACTTTGTCCAAGTTAGGGAAGCAGATATCGGCATGCAAGTGGCACCCGGTGATGATGGCAAGTACCCAAACACTGGAATGAGTTCTATCTCATTCTGCATGCCAGAAGGAGAAGTTTGGTATTGTATGTTCTTGGTATGACTAAAAATTTGCTTTCAATTTCTTATCTAATAGATTTGAAGTGTGGGGCTAAGTTTGCTAAAATAGAAAGTGATCATCATAAGTCATAGCCCTCATCCTAGTCAAGTTTTGGATAGAATTTAGAAAAGGTGGACTTTACAGATTACAGATTGTTTAGCAAATCTCATGAAACAAAGAGTCTTGTTGACTAGTAATAAAAATATGTGTGTGTAATGTACCAGAACTAATTTATGCTATTAATAACCCACAAATTTTTAAAATTTTCTTTGATGCCTTTCATCAAACACTTCGTAGACAAGGTAATAAAAATTTTGCACAACAGAAATATATAAGGGGAAAACAAAGAATTTATTAATCTGATTGGAATATTTTACAATACAAAATTACTCCATGAATCTGAATGTAGCTCCAGCAATCAACTCGGCATGCAAATAGTAATGAATTTGGCACACTGAGAAGCAACTAGTTCCACAAACAATTTGGCTTTATAACTCAGCCCAACAAATGGTATTGTCGGTCCCCAAGGAAATGCAACCTGATCACCAAAGGAAGATGAAATTCGACCTCCCAAAGTAGATGAACTTGACTCCCAACGGAAGAAGTGTGAGCATTTTGGCCCATCAAGGGAGAACTCAACCTCTCTGCATGAATGCTCAACTCCGAAAAAATGAATCAATCACCAGCAAATGAATACCAACTCTCTACCTAAGATAGTCTCAAATTGCTTTGTGAATCCTGATCCTTGCTCCACAAGCTATGTGCACTCTTCACAAAGAATGATCAATTAAATTGTGCCTTTGTCTTTCTCTTTCACAACAGAAATCGATGCATGCAAGGAGGCCTAGTTGAATACCAGTTCACACTAGTGTCACGAGTTTTCTTTGCTAGTTAACTGGAGCAAGTCCCAGTTGTCCCAGTTACACTTGGCCTAGCTCGAGTTGCTCCTTGATCTCCTCTAATTGTGATGAGTTAACTGGGAATTCAACTCGTTCTCTCTTCACTTATCTCAGAAGTCTTCACTCGGCCTAAATGAACTTGTCACTAGAGTCTTTGACTCGTCCTAACTAGACTTGTCACTGCCACCTCATCCTGTAGTCTAACTAAAGAAACTCCAATTAATTGATGCTCCAATACTACACATGCAAACTTTATAACCATTCTAGTAAATTGGAAATCAACTATCATAACTGAAGTCTATCTCATGAACTCACATTCATGCTAGAGAAAGACTAATTTGCACAAGCCTGAAGACCTTCGATCGCTACATTACATTTCAACATCGATACCAACTACTTCTCATGGAAATTCCACATGGAGGATGTACTAAGAAGTAAAAGGTTGTACTGCATTACCTTGGGATAAGAAAATGCCCCCATTGATGCTGAAACGAAAGCCAAATGGGATAATAGGAATGACGAATTCCGTTGATTGATCGGAATATCCATTTCTCCTTATTTGCGATTTCATATTCAAGAAACCAATGTTCCCAATGAAGCTTGGGGAAAGTTACAAAAGATATTTGGTGAAGCCAATATTATTAGATCTCATCAGCTTCAAAATCAGATCATGCCTTTAAGTCCTAATAATTTCTCTTGCATTTAAGATTGCTTATCTAAGTTTAAAGCACACATTTGCTTAAAGACCGTAAGGTTGATCTAGACAATGAGCATTGCATATATATTATTCTTTCAAAGATTGGTTCCCAATACTCTATTTTTGTATCTATGTTTCTTGACTATGTATGCCCTTTGCCATGTGCTTTGTGCAAACTCGACAAATCAAAAACAGTAAGAAAACTTGCAATTGTCAGGTACGCTAACCAAGACTTAGCCCCTTTGTTGTTGGCTTTTGGAAAAATATGAATTGTTGTTTGTTCTTGAATAAGCACATTTTTTCTGATAGGCATGCAGTTCAAGGCAAAGCTCCAACAACAACACCCCCACCCTCCCTCACTACTATTGTTGTCTTTGCACCGGCTCACTTGGTTAAAAACTAGTTCATTTAAAAAACAGGTCTTGAGCTCAAATCTCTTTTCAAGTTATTTTTTGAAAGTTCATGCAAACTTAAGTTATTTCATAACGTTATTGTAAAGTGTATTTCACTTGTCAAATAACAGTGAATCACTATAAACTTTTTTTAATATTTCTTTTTGTTAATTTTAGGATAACAATGATATGTTCTATGATTAGAGCAATTTTACTTCAATTTTCTTTATTAGCCCGATATCATATCCAGTATAGCAATCACATCAACATGAAAGTAAAACGCAGATAGAACATAAACAATAACAGTATAAGACAAGCCAACACAAGAGGACACAAGCTATGGCACCAGCCAGGGACAAACCCCAATCTGGGGAAACCCTTGAACAATTCTTCTTATAATTCTTCAAAAGTTCAGCAGAGAGAGAAAGTACAATTTACAATATTCACTTGCCCAAAATGATCAGTGAAAACAGCAGAAACAGAAAGCCTTAACCAGAAAGTCAGCGTTGGTCAACAGGGTTGAAATTGACCTCCAAAATAGCTCGGTCAACTCGGCCTCCAACAGCAAGATAATGCAGCCCAAAACAGTCCAAAAATAACCAGTCAAATCTGGTCAACAAATGTCAACACAGCAACCTGAATTAGGGTAGTCAACGCAGGGGTCAAACTGCCTCGGTCTTTGTGCTCAAAACAGTGGCTTGCCCAAACAAAAGTCTCCCTCACAAAACCAAAGTCAAATAGGGTCAACATTGGTCAAAATCAGTCTTCTGAAATTTTGGTCAAATGTGGTCAACTCAACAGCTAGAAAAGACAGTCTTCCTTTCACACAGGTGGAGAGAGGTAGGCCCAGAAATCCGTACCCAATCAAGATAAGAGAGAAAGATGAATGAGATAAGATGCCAAAATGAGGAGGCACCTTGTATTTATATGCAATGTTGAAGGTTGGAGGAGACTAATTTGATGGCTGGCCGACCTTGACAATTTTTCCATAATCAAAATACATTCATAACTTCATTTGTACATGTCAGAATGGGATGACCTTTAGATCAATCCCACACCTCTCGAAAGAGGAATCCAAGAAAAATATCAGCTGCCTCATAAGAGTTATCCAAAGAAATGTTTGGCCCTAGTTGCCAAATTTAACACTCCCTCTCAACTAGGGAGAACATCACCTGCCAAATTGTCTGACAATCTGTACCATCCCTGTCACTGCACTGCTCTGTTGAACCATGAAGAAAGAAGAAATGATCGAGAATGTATCATACCATTCTCCACTGACCCGAAGTCAGTCTCCAACAACAAAGAGTGTGTCATAACACTCTTAACTGACCCATAGTCAGTTTCCATTGATCCCAGATCAATATCAACATCCTAGCATAGGGAGTACAGTAGTACACGATGTGTCCATCAGTAGTACTATGGTCCCTATCCTCATTTCCCTACTCATTGGTCAGATGAGAGGTAATTCCCATGAGTCCTGGACTGCATGGGTAGGATGTGCCAGCAGGAGAAGGTGAACCATTCATCCTACTCATATGTCATAAGGGAGGGTGAACCACTCAGCATATGCATATGCCACAATGGGGTATCACTGGGGAAGGTGAACATTCACCCTGTACACAATGCACCACTAGGGGAGGGTGAGTCACCCTATGGTCGCTCATCGCTCCAAGAAGTACCCCAAGCCCCCCGGAGCTCCCAGAGCTCACTATCCATCTCATACAAGACCTTCATAGGAGGGTCTATCCACAACTCCAAGTCATTCACAGAAGGTTGAGAATTTGACCTTCCCGAGGGGCTTCGTAAGAATATCAGCGACCTGCTCATCGGTCCCAATATGATGGAGCCTTATTGCTCCCCGCTATACCGTATCCTGGATAAAGTGGTACCTGATATCAATATGCTTGGAGCGATCATGAAACACAAGATTCTCAGAAAGACGAATCCCACTTTGGTTGTCACAGAAGATCACGATGGTATCCAGCACATGTCCAAACAACTCACTAAAGAGCTTCCTCAACCAGACAACTTCACAGGAGGCCAAGCTAGCAGCAATGTACTTAGTGTCAACGGTGCTTAAAGCAACCGACTTCTGCTTCCTGCTCATCCATGATATTGAAGCAGAACCTAGACAGAAGCAACATCCTTATGTGTTTTTGCGATCCACCACACTACCAGCCCAGTCTGCATTAGAGTAACCATGGAGCCTCACATTCTCTGCAATGTATCTCAGTCCATAAGTGATTGTGCCCAGGAGATATCTCAAGAGATTCTTGGCAGCAATCCAATGTATATGATGAGACTCGACCATAAACTGACTCAATGTGTTCACTGCAAAACATATGTCCAGAGTGGAGTTCACCAAGCACATCAAGGCCCCTATGAGTTGATGATACTCAAAAGGATTTCTCAAATCGGGCCCGACAGCACTTCCACATAACTTTTTGAAGTTAAGTTCCATCGGAGTAGTCACGGACTTGCAGTCCACCATCCCAAATCTTTCAAGTAGCTTCACAACATTTTTTCCTTGTGAAAGGAAAATCTCCCCTGGCTTTTGCCAGACCTCCAACCCTAGGAAGTAATGCATTAGTCCTAGGTCCTTCATATCAAATTCGGAAGCCAACTATCTCTTACATTGATGAATAAGAGGGTCTACACCTGTCAGAAAGAGATCGTCCACATAGAGTACCAAGATGAGAGGTCTATCATTCTCAACCTTAAAGTAAAGGTTCGAATTAGCTTCACTTCTTGTGAATCCCAGCTTCATTAGATAGCTATCGATCCTCTCATACCAAGCCTGGGTGCTTGCTTCAACCCATAGAGGGCTTTCTTCAACCTGCATACATGTGTCTAACGATCTTGAACTTCAAACCCATCAGGTTGTTCCACAGACTTCCTCCTTAGGTGAACCATGCACGAAGGCAGTCTTGACATACATTTGGTGTCGATTCCATCTTTGTGAGGCAACAAGGGCTATAATCGAACAGATGGCGGTGTAACGAGCAATGGGTGCAAATATCTCATCATAATCTACACCTTCCTTTTGAGAGAAGCCTCGAGCAACAAATCTAGCCTTGAACTTCTCAGCACTTCCATCAACACCATGCTTGATCTTGTAGAGCCATTTAGAGGTAACAACAAATTTGTCCTGGGGTCTAGGGATCACATCCCAGACATCATTCTTCATAATTGACTCGTACTCTTCGTTCATAGCATCCTTCTATAGTGTTGCTTCACAGCTTCTTCGAATGAGCAAGGTTCAAACTAAATAATGGTGCTCATAGCAGTTAAGTACCCTTGGTACCTATTAGGCCTCTTGCTTTCACGAAATGTCCCCCTCTGTGCAACAAGTCTCTCAACATTTTCAAGAGTTTCCCTCACCCATGAGGGTCTCCTTTTGGAGGAGGAGGGCTCATTTGGAGGAGGATCAATGGGATTCGTCGGTTCTTCACCATCGCGCATCGTCTCATCTTGCGAATCTCCCTGATTTCCTGCATCTGCTTCTTTGTCCTTCCTTGGAATAAGAAGATTGCTAATCTTCCTTAGGGCAACATCCTTATCAAAGGTGACATCATGATTCAACTCTACTTCTCTTTGACCAAGCACATAGATTCTATATGCCTTAAAAGTTTCATTGTAGCCCACAAAAGTTCCTTTCTTCACAGATGCCTCCAATTTACTTCTCTTTTCTTTCGGCACCTGAAAGTATACGGGACTACCAAAAATTCTAAAATGAGAACATCAGGTTTCTTACTGGTGAAAACTTCTTTGGGAGTTTTGGAGTCTAATGCTTGATGAGGGCATTGATTTTGAACGTACATAGCAATATTGGCAACTTCTCCCCATAGAAACTTTGGAAGCCCTTGATCAT
>APFE030249927.1:3360-19208 GCA_000404065.3 Pinus taeda
GGGGTCGTAACTTTGGCATATGATCTCCGTTTGACGCGTATGATAGCTCATTAGAAAGATCTATCCGAGAAATACCACTTTGGGAAGGGAAACATCAGTGCATGGATCCATGTTGCCCCCATATTTCCCAAAAAACGTCGTTTAGGGCCTCAAAACGGCTCCAGAAGTTCAGGACCTGAAAAAACTGCTAAAAATAGTAAATTGTGCTACAATTACAGAAACTGAAAAACTGAAAGAGACTGTTGCGGGGGTCCAAATGGGATAGGTGGGTGGCCACCAACATCCACCTGGATCATATGGGGAGTAAAGTTAAGGAAGAAGCAATAAGAATTTTAATAAGAACAGAAACCCCAGATATACTTATAGTCCAGGAGACCAAGCTGGAAGACAAATCCTTCTTGCAAGCAAGCAAAAAACTGTGGTCCAAAAGTGAAGCAAGAGCAATCTCTGCCAGGGGTTCCTCGAGAGGGATTGGTACACTATGGAATTCCAATAAATATGCAGTCATCGTTGAAGCAGGCAACACTCACTAGTTGCTGCTAAAACTGCAAAATCTGGACACAAAGGAAACCCTCAGCCTTTTTAATGTTTATTCTCCAGTCAATATCTGGGAGAAAAAGGATTGTTGGGACATTATAAGACGACAAGCAGACTCGACAAACCTGGAAAACACAATCATTGCTGGAGATCTCAACCTCACTCTTCATTCGACTAAAAAAGGGGAGGAAGTGCAGTCCGAGACCCGGCAAGAGAATGGGCGGAGGATCTTTTGCAAGACTAGGACTTACTGGACATTAAGCCCTCATCCGGTAAGTTTTCTTGGTCTAATAAAAGAGTAGGTCCTGGACATATTGTTGCCAGGCTTGATAGATTTTTCATTCAAAGCTCTTTCCTATTACTTGGATTAGAACCCAGAATGCATATCCTTGCTAGCAGCGTCTCGGACCATAAGCTTGTAAAATTAGAGCTCCTTGTCCATCTAGATCTGGGACCTATTCCCTTTCAGTTTAGCCCCCTTTGGGTTAAGGAGCCTCTATTCATGCAAACAGTCAAATATTGTTGGAGCCAGCCTGTCAAATGCTCGCCTTTTTTCATCTGGGAGGAAAAGCTCAGAAGGGTAAAAAGAGTTCTGAAAAGCTGGGCCAAAACCTTTTCCAATCCCTCAACGGAAAGGAAATCCATCAAAGACTCTCTTGCATCTCATCAAACCCAAATGGAGAGTGCTATTGTTATAGAGGATATGATATATCAAGAAACTCAGCTGCAACAGAGATATCATAAGGCCTGCTTAGCTGAAGAAGAATATTGGAGATTAAAGTCACGAAATCTATGGCTTAAAGCAGGGGACAGGAACACGGGATTCTTTCATAAGCAGGCCCAGGCCAGGAAATGCTTCAACACCATTTCTGAGATCAAGGAAGATAATGACACGCACAAGGAATTCGTAGACATTAAGAAAGTGACCTTCTCTCATTTCCAAAACTTGTACAGTGATGATCAGGGGCCACTTCATCATCAAGAGCTAATTGACATCATCCCTCAAGTTATCTCTCCTCGCATGAATGGGATTCTAGAGGCCAAAATTACTAAAGAGGAAGTCAAAAAGTCTCTCTTTGACATGGACCCAGATAAGGCCCCGGGGCCAGATGGCTTCTCTGCCCAGTTTCTCCAAATCTACTGGCCGATTATCAAAAAGGACCTTCTCAAAATGATACAAAAGTCTCAAAATGCTCAGAAAATAGGAGGAAGCACAAATTCCGCCTTCTTAGCCCTCATTCCAAAGGAAAAAGGTGCCAACAACTTTAGCAGATTCTGCCTGATTTCATTATGCAACACAGGGTACAAATTAATCACCAAAGTCATCGCTAATAGACTGAAGCCCATTCTGCCCAGAATAATCCCGAAAAACCAAGGAGGCTTCATCCAAGGAAGGCAGATCGTGGAAAACTACACGCTCGTTCAAGAGAAAATACATTCAAGTCTTCTCCGAAAGGAACAAGGTATGGTGATCAAACTCGATTTAGCAAATGCCTTTGATCGAGTAAATCATAGTTTTCTGTTAAAAGTCATGTGCAAATCTGGTTTTGGAGAAAACTTCATAAAATGGATCCGGACATGCATCTCAGAGCCATGGATTGGCCCACTGGTAAATGGAAGAGCCATTGAATTTTTCAAAGCCTCGAGAGGACTTAGGCAGGGGTGTACCCTCTCCCCCCTGCTTTTCGTCATCCAAGCCCCAATACTCAGCTTCCTGCTAGATAAAAAGATGCAAGACCAAGAAATTAATGGGTTGTGTATAGCTAGAAGGGTTAAGAACTTAAACCATGCCTTATTCGCGGATGATACCCTCCTATTAGACACTGCCTCTCTTTCCTCTGCCTCCAAATTTAAAGATGTGCTAGACAACTTCAGTGAGGCCTCAGGCAGCATGGTAAATAAGAACAAATGTCATATTTTCAGTTGGAACACTACACCCAAAACTCTATCTGCTATCTCAATATGCTTGGGCTTCGCAGCCTCCTCTTCATGGACTTCATTTAAATACTTGGGCCTTCCTGTCCATAAGAAACACTCAACTAAAGATTGGCTTCCCTAGCTTGAGAAATTCAAATCCAAAATTCAAGCCTGGGGCTTTACCTGGCTCAACGTTGCTAGCAAAGCGGCCTTAATAAAATCCGTTCTCTTTAGTCTTCCACTGTTTCAATTCACAGGGCTTCTAGCTCCGGCATTCATATTAAAAAATATGGAAGAATTCATGCGCATATTCTTCTGGAAGGGAGGAAAACAGAATGGGAAAAAAATTCCCCTCATCAGTTGGGAAATCATGTCCAAGCCTCTGCGAGAGGGTGGGCTAAACTTTAAGAACCTCAGTCAGCAAAATGCGGCTATGGCAGCCAAGGTGATCTGGCAAATCATTGCGCCCAAGCCAGGTTTGGCCCAACTGGCTCTCTGGAAAAAGTACTTCAGAGGCCCACACACTTGCTGCTTAGAAAACACAATTCAGCTTCCAAATTCATCCTTCCTTAAACTGTATGCTAAAGCGGCTTCCTTGATTAAAGAACACTCTTTTTGGATCCCAGGAAATGGGGATTTTCTTCCTAGAATACAATTTATGTCATTGAGATAGAAGCAAAACTTTTGTAATTTTTTTCTCAATAAGCGGATTGATCATTTTACAGAGATTTTTGGAGATCGAATCAGAAATAGAGCAAGAGACCAGGGTTTGCCAATTTGTAATTTAACTACTTTTATTTAAATACAAATTTCATTGATGTAATGACAAATCTGTGTAAAGTTTTCTCATATTGTGTATCCATGTTTGATGTGAGGATGAATGTCTTTTGGGTTAGCTATCTAATTTATAGTCACATAGATATGTTATTAATTTCTCTTTGCTCATAGTTCTTATACCATATTTATGAGTAACTATTTACTCTAAAATCTACCATTTAAAATTGATTTAATTATTATTGAAATCATGAGAACTTCTTCATGGTTTTAATAGTCAATCATTAATTATCAATTGGTCTTCTAACAGAACATGTTTAGGTAATCATAGTATCATCTAGTAAAACTAATTCACTAGCCAAACATTCACCATAAACAAAACATGTTAAATCCCCTTCCAATTTGATTCCCTTTCTCTCAACTGGATTTAGATCTACATCTTCCAGATTGAGATAGACTTAGGATTTCTTTCCTTTTTTATTGTGTCTTAGAGTAATTTTTTTAGATTAATCACTGCATTATAGAAGTCCCCTTACGCACGGGAAGACTTTAGGTGTGGATTACCTAAGCCCTTAAGTCAGCGTAAGGATTTTCTTGCTTGCATGTGCATAGCAAGATGGAAGATCTAATTTCTCTCTTTCTATTGGTAAGTAATAGACAAAATATAAGCCAACAGGGAGAGAGAGGGGGTAACTAGACCCAATTGAACTAGTTGGAGCCATTATACAAACATATAAGAGTTTGAATTGGGACATTGTCCAAGTGGCCTTCCCTAATGTTAATGAGGTCATTTTTGGCCATCAGCACTAATGTAAGTAGTGAAAACAAGAAATATTGAGAATAGAGGCTTGTTGAAGCCACTTGGGCCTACAACACTACTTGGAAAACCACCATTGGTTTCACCCCCTATGAGCTAGTTTATGGAAAGAGGGCTTTGTTACCATTTGAGTTTGAATACAACATTTTGAGGATGGTAACCCAACTAGACATAGATTTGACAAAGACACAAGTTGATAGGATGCAACAACTAAATGCCTTGGATGAGTATAGGATGCAAGTCTTATTACATACTAAGGTAGTTCAGCTGCAAAGAAAAATATGGCATGATAGATACAATAGAACCATAACCTTCCAAGAGGGTTATTGGGCTCTCTTATATGACTCTAGATTCAAGGAATTAAAAAAAAAACTCATGACCAAATGGTTGGGACCTTACCTGGTGGATAAATGTTATGATAGTGTCTTTGTCAAAATTGGAACTATAAATGAGGAAAAAAAAACCTATTGTTAGTAAATGGTTACATCTTGATGGTTTAAAGGAAGCCCCTTTCCAAGGTTTAATTCACAGTTTAAATAATAAAGGAACTTAATGTGATTAGGAACACCAAAACTCCCAATCCATCCAACTCTTGATCGACAAAATGAAGAAAAAATAAAATATCTTAAGTAAAAACCTCCTTTGCAGGGATGTAATTGTTGAATTTAGGCTTTTGTGATCATGGCACACCTTTCTTTGGAAGTTTTCAACTATAGGCGGCCTTCTAATGTATATCCATTGTTAAAGAAATAGAAATGGTGTAGGTTCCAGATTAATTAGATAGTTCAAAGAGGAACAATACAACTACAAGAAACCAAAAACTTCATAGACTTTTTCCTAGAACGTAGCATGGAGGACAATGCCAAAATTGTTGAGTTCTATATACATAACCTTGTCCTCACTGGTATGTCCATATGGGACCCCAATCCTTATCAAGGGGATGCACATATACTCGCACTAGCATCCTAGTTAAGACATGAATATATCAAAGTAGAGGGAGTAAAAACAACACTAGAAGGTGAAGGAGCCACTATGACGTCAATGCTTACATCATCCCATGCCATGTTTGTGAAGGATCCTGAGGTAGAAAATATTTGGAAGAAAATATCAGTAGAGGTTATCCTACATTTTGAGGACATCTTCAGACTATTTGGAGAGAAAAGTTCATAAGCTTGCTAGAGAAAATGGCAAGGCCTATCTCACAACATGAAAAAAAAGGGGAGTATCACTCTCCTAATAGATTGCAAGAAGCACTAGCAAGAATCCCTCTATATAAGAGGATCATCTAGAGGCTTGGGATTCAATGGATAGGACTCAAGTTTAATCCACCTCTATTGTTAGGGCTATACGATCACTAAAGACGAGAAGAAGAGTATCAAGTGTGGAAGGATATAAAAGAAAATGTAGGATTATATCTCGTAAACTAATCACAACTAGATCAACTTGGGCCATCAAGTAAACAATCAAAGAGTTAAATTTGGTAGGAGAAAAGAAGAGAAGAAGATTGAGTTGCTCAATAATAAGAAATAGTTCCAGTAGGGGGTTACGATGGGCCTCCAAAATAGGTAAAACTATAACTCCCATCCGTCCACTCCTATGCACATAGAATGATGTTTGACCCCACATTTTACACTTAATGGTATATTTACCTAGTTTAATGAGTTCGTAGAAGTTTCAATGTGGTTTTCATAATTTATGTGCCTTAACATGTTTATTGTGCATTATTTATAGAGATACTGAGTAGATTCTGAGGAATCCAACATTGGAGAGAATTTAGGGACTTGATCCCTACAATAGGAAGACTTAAACTCAACTGGATTATGGAATTTAATGCCTCCTCTTGTTGTTGTGAGTTGCATTTGGGGAAAGATACCCATTTTTAAGATTACTGGAGGGAAATGTAGTTCTCCTCTGAAGGAGGTTTCTCCCTAGTTAATGTATAACTAAGAGGCTCAAATTGGCCAAGAGGATAGCTTAATAGCAAGTAGAAAAGCAAAATTAGGATTTTTGTATTCCCAAACAAGTTTTGCAATATTGCAATGTAAGAATATATTGTTAATTAATGGAAGTAGTGCCTTATAATATCTTTTAGATTGGTTCCTTTTTAAGGACTTTGAGCATCCTTGGGATAGGCCTACCCTAGGAGTTTCAAATCCCTCTTGTACTTCTGTTGATATTATACTTTGCATTTGTCTTGATTAGCTTTCAACATTAGCATTTCTGGAAATTACATTTTGATGGTTTTGTGCATGAGTAGGTGTTTTCTTAAAAAAATATTCTTTACATGTAACTTATGCAAGTTTCCAGCCTTCTTGATCAATCATGTAACTTATTAATGTATTTTTTAAGTCATTTTCTATTCCATTTCTTTTGTTGCTATAAATTTCGTAGTTTACTATTTTGTTGTGTAGTCGATTTATGGCTACAAAAGACTGACATAACTTGGGTTTTTTTATGATAAATCTTGTATTTGATGGCATTGTTGTCATTGGTGGCATGGAAATGTAGCAGAAAAGTAGCAACAAGGAAAGGAGCAACAAAGGAGAAGCACCAAGCATGTATGGTTGTGATCAAGGAAAATAAGCAGCAAGAGAGCAGCAAAGACAAGAGAAGCTTGGGTAGAGAAACAATAAAGGTGAAAGAACAACCAAAACAAAGACATGGCATGTTTTTTGTTGTTGTGCTTGTGATGCCTGGGTATATTCATGAGCTGGTGATGTTTACTTATGTTTGATGAGATGATTGTTGTATGCATGTGATCAGTGAGATGTTGTGATGCAAGGCAAAGGCAAGACTCCATGACAACAAGGCAAAGGCAAGCATCCATGACAACAAATGCAAAGGCAAGGCTCCATGATAACAAGGTAAAGGCAATCTTCCATGACAACAAAGGCAAGTCGATACTCCATGACAGTAAAGACAAGGTTGTTGATTCAATGACTTGAAGATATTGTGATGCAAGTCCAAGGCAAAGGCAAAGATGTTCGAGAGATTATTGTGATGCATTAATGGAAAATGTTTGTATTGATCATAAGGAATGAATTCTCAACTATATAGTCATATGTTATTTCTGTAATGTTAATTTTGGTATTATGTTGATATTGGTATACCTAATCATTGTAGATGCCTGAAATAATATGTTGTGGAGCAGTTATTTATGTTCTAATATTCTAAATATGAAGAGCTTGGAAATGAATGAGTGGAAGGAAAAGAGTAAAGCATGTTCACTCCATATTCTTATGTGGAATACAAACAACCAACAATTTTATTATTATAAAAGATGTTGTTTTTCGAAGAAAAATGAGGTTAGAGTGTTAGAGAATGTGTGAGAGTTGATTGAGGTGTTATGCATTAGTTACCTGGCACATGTGAAACTAAGGTGAAGTAGATTTGAAGGGAAGAAGAGGCATGAATGAAGTTGGAGATATGCAAAATTTATGACCAGGTAAACCAAGATATTATTTCATTTAGTATGAGGGGATCGTAGTCTCCTTTCAAGTAGTGGCTTGATAAATATCAGGTTGGAGCCTGTTGAGGTAGGAGCCTCCTATGGGTTGTAGCCTACACAAAACATATGGGAGTTGGAGCTTCCTTGCACGTTGCGGCCTGTAGAAAATTGAGGTAACAACCTCTTGTAGGTTGGAGCCTACATAAAATCAGATTTAATAAGGGAGTAGGAGCTTTCCTTTACATCACAACAATAACAAAATTGTGGTTTTCTCCCTTTATGGGTTTCCACTTATATATGGCATCCATATGTGTTGCTATTATGTGTTGACGTGATGTTTTTGGTTTGTTTATTACTTGATGTTCACATATTCATTTTGTTGTTCATTATTTGTGAAGTTTCTCATTTAATGTTTCAGTTAATGAGGTTTAAAGAAAATAAATTAATTTCCATGAATGTATTAAACTGATTCACACCCCCCCTCTTAGTTTAGTCAAGTTTCCATCAATTGTTATAAAAGAAAGGTTCCTTCGGTATAAGCGTAACAACTTAAAGATAGATCAGGTTAAGTCATGGACTATCAGAGTGTTTCTATGCTAAGTGCATCAAACTTTAATGAATGGAGAGATAGGGTGAAATATGAACTAATAGCTTATGGACCTAGTATATGGAAATTAGTATGTGATGGTTACTGTAAAGACTCTCTCTCTGTGCAAGAAAAACAATAGAATGCTAAGGAAAAATGCGTTATGTATAACAATCTTCATAATAAGGATCTTGTTACAGTAATGACTTAAATTTTGCAGAAGAAATATGGGATAGATTGCAACTCATGCATGAAGGAGACACTAGTAGCAGTAGTATAGAAAAGGAAAAGAAGAGGAAAAAAAAGCAAGAAGGCAGGCTCAATTTGTTGTGCAAAACCCAGTTGGAATGACATCCACGATGGCGACTAGTATGCCTATATACCCTTCAAGACATCATGGACTTGGTCAGAAGATTTTCTATGGTCAAGTGCATACTCAGTTAATTCCACATGTGAACAATGGCATCGGCTCTTGCAAATGCAACTCCTAAGCAACAAAGGATGATGCTTGGAAAAAGCTTGCATCCTTTGATCGATCAGTTGGGAACTGCAAGCAACTGGCCCAGAAAAAGAACTTGCAACATTATTTATGAATGATCCTCTCATATCTTTAATAAATAAATAAAAAAAGAGAAAAAAAATCCCTTAGTGTTGAGAGGCCCGAATAAATCACAACTGGCACACACACACACACACACACACACACAAAAAATGGGGGGAAGGGAGAAAAGAACAGTGTTGCATGGATAGCTACAACAATGGTTAAAATTCAAAATATGTTTTCAGCGAGCTATTACCATATATACAAGAATCACAAGTAGCAGGTGACACTTCCATTATCAATTTGTGGTGAAATCATGATTGATAGTTTCGAGACTTGGAACTACTAATACACAATCTAATTGATACTATAATTTTTTAATACCTCTACGGTTATGGTGGAGTCGTTACATTTTTTTGTGGATGTCAGTGCCAGATAGAACAAAAAGTGCAAGGAGTACAACCCAAGAATAGATATTATGCTACCTCAATGGACCTGAGTGCAAAATTGTCACATGGATACCAGAGTGTCCCAATCGATTACATAGACCTGGAATGTTTCAATGTCTGCAGACCCCATTATGATAATAAGAGCATTATTCAACCCAACAATAGGAGTGTTATTACACCAATGCTAGTAATATTGTGGCATGAGTATAAATTACATTGCATTTCATTAATACTACAGGGATTCAGAGAAGCGTTATAAATTTGATTGGCATTATTTGAAGTGTTGTATTGATTAATTAATTAGCAACATTATTACATTAACATTAATTGGAGAGACTACTTTGACCTTCTGCATGGGTTAAAATCTGAATGGATTTGTATTCACAAGCTTCCTCCCCCAAATTTCAACTGATTGGAACGTTGATTCGCTAATATGGAACATTGAAGTCATGATATATCTTTGTCTACGATGTATGATATGTCTGGTCACAATATGGCTTGCGATGTATGTTGTTGCCTATGTACTTACGAAATATGCTTGCTTAAGTTATATATGGTTATGATGCCTTTAGAACATTGCATATAAAAGTATAATATATTAAAGTTGCAAACAATATACAACGTCGGTCGATATATTACATGAACTATTATTGCAATTCGATTATCAATAGTTTTTTAAGGTGGAATAAAGTAGTGAGACTAGTAAGAGGTTTCAATGTCCTCATGTCTATATTCAATTGGCGAATATATAGATTCATGGGTTCTGTATAATATTTATCCAATACCCAACAAGCTTTCAGACCTTAGAATCCATGATCAAAAGGTCATACAAGATGACCAAACTAACATAGTGAGTGATGAATGCCCATGATGCAATCCATGTTGGCATATCCTGCGACAAAGAATATAGGGAACCAAGGTCCATTGTCCAATTTCTTTCAGGCATCGTAATAGATAAGAAAAAGCACTATATGTTAAAAAAAACGATTTCCTCATTCATATTTAAAAAAAAAAAGCAGTTTGCAAATTTTATATACACAGTGAATCCATTTCATGAGTTATTTAATGAACGTTGACATATATACAGTGAGCCATTCTTTGAAAAAAATTGCACACAATTGTTGGAAATAATACTGAGAGGGGGGGTGAATCAATATTAGCATGTCAATAACTTTTCCATTTCCATAATCAGATTTATATACGCCACTTCAGTTAAGGGAACTTGTGTGTACACGCAACTGTGTTCAAGGCAACTAACATATATCCAGCAAACTTATGATTCAGTTAATTCATCATATGTTGATCTTTAATCAGTGCATCAGCACTTCAATAACCATATAAATAGTAACCATGTGTAGTAATATCAGAATAAACCATAACACATATGAACACCAAGATATAAGGTGGAAACCCAATGCGGGACAAAACCACCTGTTGTTGTCTTCTTTTTAATATAAGAAAACCTGTTTACAATCTTGTACTGGCGCAAACCCATACCAGTATGCAGGAACCCACCTGCAAAAGGCTACAACCTTCTCTCATTCTCCAGCTACTACTGGAAGGTAGCTACAACCCCCTAGCTCTTGTACTAGCCGATCTGTTTACTAGCACGTAGGCACCGACCTACTGAAGGCTCCAACCTTCACTTGTTTTCCAGCTACTACTGGAAGGGAGCTCCAACCCCCTGGCTCTTGTACTGGCCAATATGTTTACCAGTATGTAGGTGCTAGCCTAAAGAAGGCTACGACCTTCTCTCTTCCTCCAGGGACCATGTTTCATAAATTTTCAGACTAGATACTCCTAGATCACAACACCACAATCTGAAGGCCATGTTTCATCCAATTTTCATACTGGACCCATCAACAACATTGAAGCTTAAAATCAATCACCATTGCAATACAACCATTGCATTGACCAATCATTGAATACTCAATCATCAACCTCTAAATCATCCATAACTGAATCATTGAAAGCCTGTCATCAAAACACAGTCACTAGAACACTGAGCAGAACCCAGAACTCTGCAACAACCACTAGAACCAACTGCAAATTCAAATATCATATTTCATATGTATATGCTACTCTGATGAGCCGAACCAGCATGTATACATGCTTTTACCAAAGAGAACCCGTGTACAGATCTGCAAATACTAACTTAAAAACTTCACATCTATTTCAGAATTCAGTCATACCCAGATCATAACATATGCAGAATAAAACATGCATCAGTATTTAGATCTATTATATCCATGATCAAACCACATAATGATAAAACATTCCAAGCCTTAAGATCCTGATCCATCATCCATCATCATCCACATAGGTGCATCCTTGGTTTAAATCAAGCAAAGCATCACAAACCCATAACCTGCATACTAGATCTCACACTTCATCAGATATTCAATACTTGCACACTTGGCCTAATGATCTTCTCTTCCTTATATAGTTTTAGGCCTTTCTCAATACCATGGTCCAAAACCACTTAGGACCAATACCTTGGACGAATACCAAGGATGAAAATACCATGGACCAAATACCTTGGACCAAAACTTAGTTTTCTAAGATATATGCGCTTTTCGTTCTATGAAAATGTGTGTGTATGTTATACACCCAATTTGGTCTATTCACCCACGTGTATACGCTCCTTTGTTAAGGTAAACCTGCGTATACCTCTCCTTCTTCATTCTTTATAGTCTGATCATGCTGCATTGTGATCTTCCGTCTGAGTGAGTTGCCATCAAGGACAACGCCTCTATCATAATATCAACAACGGTGAGCTTAGATCGTTGCAGAATGACTACATGGTGATTTTTTCTTAAAGAGAGGTGAAATTCTGTGAGAATTCGAAGAATAAAAAGACATTGTGACATTAAAAAATAAATAAATAAATAAATCTACACAGCCAATTAAAAAACAAAGAATTATACATCAGAGACAAAGGATTTTTTTAAAATTTTGATGAAACAGAGGATAGAATATAAGAAATAGATTAATAAAAACATGTTTATTATGTTTTTATAATTTTTCTATATCAAAATTTTGTGTTTGCGGAAGCCGTAAGTTCATATTTTTGAGGATTGGTTTCATCTCTTTGTCAATGACATCAAAAAAGAGGTAAGCGGGATACTGGAGAAGCATTTGAAGAGAGAAATTGATTTCAAATTTAATGATCATGAAATTTTATTCAGTCCCAAAAATGCATTTCGATTTTTAAAAGCCACTATTTTTCGTTACTTTTTCTGAGAAAACTAAATTGAAATTTAAAAAAAATGAAAACATAGGTTTTCTTCATAATGAACCCAATTAGGCTCCACGCAGACAATTTTATCAAATTCATTGTTATTTGGGATATTTTCTTGGTTCTTTCAACCACTGTTTTGCAAATTGCGTGGGTAAAAAAATGGCTAAATTGAAAGTGAATGCCTAGTCATAAAAAGGATTGGAACAAGTTATTTTGTAGTGGAATTATACAAGAAGAAAACCCCCTACACAAATGAAAGAAGCTTTGATTTGTTTGATTGGTGTTTTCTCTGTGACTGTGCAACATTACAAGATTGGCTTCTTTTAGTGAAGATGTGAGGGCAAATGGATATTGGCTCCTTTAAGTGAAGTTGTTGATATTGCTAATCTGAAAGGGACATGAATGTTGTGTCAGAATGTACTACACAATTCAAGTTGTATTTTTTGTCTTCTCTGAAACTACTCATCTAGAATGATTTATTGGTGTTATTTCTGGTGTTTTATCATCGGAGGAAGAATAGTGTAAAGTTTTTGTATTTGTCTGTTGGTGGTGAAACCTCATCATACATCAGAGAAATTTTGTTCCCATCACTCTAGAATACATAGCCCAAGCCATAAGTTTGCCACTGATAGATGAAGAATACTATAAAGGAAAACACTTCAAAGAGAAAGGATGAAATTTCTTTTTACAAAAAAAAAGAGAAAAGGAAAGGAGAAAAATAAAAATAAAAATAAAGAATGCCATCTAGAAGGAAGGAGAAGAAGTACATGAAGGCATAGATATCCTTTTATAGGTAGCTCAACAGGAAGCTTCATCTTCAAGGGTTAGAGCCACAGGTAGATTAGCAGGCCAATCAACACATAGAAGCAGAAGGTCAAGGAGACAGAGGCAAGCATGAGGATATGCTTGAGAGTAAGCAAGGGGGAGATGTTAACCCTTGATTTTGATTAGATTTTGCTTATTAAAATCCACCTAATTTCCATCATTTTCCACTTTATACCATCCACATATGACCTATTTTGACCTTATTATGCATATACAGGCAAATACTTTTTTTTTTTTTTTTTAGAAATTTTTGCAAAATTTGGATTTTAAGTGCATTTTTTAACAGGTTCGATCATAAATTCCTGTAATGGCTCCATGGATGTCATATTTGCAGGACACTTGGGCACGATCTGAACACATTTCTAGAAATCTTGGGAACTTTGATTAAACTAACTCCTATTGGTTCGGTCAAAACAAGATTAAACAAGCCCAGTCAAAGCTGGCCAAACAAGACCAGTCATTCAGGAAATCCCTGAGAAATAAGCCAAAATTAGTGATTTTTGGGATTTTTCCAAATTTTGTGTAACTGAATGGGTGGATTCGACCAACATAGATGGGATTAGGATAGATAAGGCTGTTAGAGAGATTTTAGTCAAGTTTGTTTATTATTTCTCTATTTAAGCCAAGACTATTGAACGCTTAAGGATGTAGAATTTGTGTAATCTGATTTTGAGACTCTTTAAAGACTGGAAGTTAATTGAAGAACCTGTTTCATTTCAATTTTTTGTTCATGCTTGGTTGATTTACTAAATTTTTTGTAGCTGAGATTTCTTCAAGTGTGCAAGACAAGTGTGGAGGGCTCCCACACCAAGCTAAGTGCACTTCTTGGTTAAATTTTCATGGTTTTCATAAATTAGTTCTTGTTTCAAATGTATTTAGATGTGTGATGATTGTTGAATGAATGTTGGTTTAATTCTAATCTACATATGAAGGGACACATAGGAATTTAAGGTAAATTCCCCTTCTATTTGATCTTGAACTAAAACTTAATTTCATTCTCCTTTTCTTATTTGAAGTTATTTCTGCATTTCTGGTTTGAAGCAAATAGTTGTGAAGAAGAACAACCTAGTCCTCCTTAGTTAGGAGCCTTTTATTTTATATATTCTGCATCATAAACCATTGTTAACTAGTGCTTTTGGTTTTCTCTTCATGGAAATAGTATCGTAGGGAAGGAGAACCAAGTTCTCCTAAGTTAGGAGCTTCATCCCACATATTAATTAAGTGAACTAGAAATTACTTAATTAGAGTTTATATTTGTAATATGCATTTCTTTCAATCTTTATGTTTCATCTTCTAAAATTGAATACAACTGAAATCCATATATTTTGGACATGCTTCCAAGCTTACAAGCCCAAATTGACAATTAAATATTTGTGTTAATTTTGATAGTAAATTGACCGAACAACACCATGTTAGAAGAAGAAAACAAAAGTTCTAGTGAAGAGGAAAGAAAGGGGAGAAATTCAAACAAAGGAGGGAGAATCCTTAGATTTGAGCCAAGAAATACTAATGAACTCATGGCATCTCCCATGACTGTGACATATTTCAAACATCTATGATGTTTTGAATTTTGTGAGAAAGTACAAAAGGTCCAATATCATCCTATGTTGAGTAGATTGTTCATCTCCAATTTCCATGACAACCAGGTAACCCTTGATGGTGTCACTTTCACTATATCCACTGTCATCATATTAGCTACCACTAGAATCCCAGATGTTAGGGAAAAATGGTTTAAGAAAATAGACTTGGAGGAGCATTACCATGAGCCCTATATTAAACCTAGATACAAAAATGATAGAAAGAAGTTGTTTCCTTTCTCTTACCTTCTGGATAGATATGTTCCCATGATGAAAATCATCATGAGATACTTTACTTGTGAAGGAAGGTTTTCTAGACTGTATACCTATCATATTCAGCTACTCATGCATTTCACAAGGGTTAAGATGCTCAACATACCTTATTATCTCTTCCAAAGCATTGACAAGATGGCATATATTTTCCAAAAAAGAGAATATGAGCATCAAATGAGGAGTATTTTCCACCACTCCCTCATCAAAATCATTGTCCTCCATAACCTCAAATAGTTGAACATTGCATGGAGCACCTTCATTTCCAATGACATATTCACTGAACCATCTATTCAACACGTTCACGATGTGCCTTCATCATCTCACACTTCCACCTCCACTCCTCCATCTCATCCCATAGATCATTCATCATTATCTGATTAATCACCCACACCATCACCTCCATCATCACCATTTCATGAGCATATTCATATACCTAACAAAGATGAAATCAGAGAGGAGGACCAAATTGAACAGGTTAAGGTCATCAAGTCTAAAAGGGATGATTTGGGCACTTTGACACACACTTATCAAAGAGGCCATAGGTAGGTGTTTTCCCCACAGATTGTGGTAGGGGCTTTGCCTTCTTCATCGGAAAAGTAGGTACAAAAGGGCAAGGAAAAGATGACAGAGGTAGAAATCAAACATGAGGAGGAGGACCTCCATGAGACAGAGAAGGATTTTGACTTGGTTGACCTAGGTGAGAATGATGATAGTGAGAGCACAAGCATTTTCATCAAAGAAAAAGATGAGGATGAGGATGTGGAAGCATTGTTGTGTGTCATTTCTATTATCCAACCAAATTGGATAAATGAAGCAAGGGAGGAATGGAAGAATGACAAAGAAGTGTGGGCACTTATTCGAAA
>APFE030249927.1:21085-31458 GCA_000404065.3 Pinus taeda
TATATTATTATTGTTAGGTCGGCTGGGTTATATTGTGACTCCTTAGACTCCTATATATAGAAAGGAGGTTTTGTCATTTGTATCATCCAAGAATTGTTCATTTATGTAATGTAAAGGAGGTTGTCCTCTCGAAGAGGTTGAATTCTAAGGTGTTGATCTATCTTTTCTATCTTTTCTTGAGCTGGTTCATAATAAAGATGCACTCATCAGGGAGCTCCATATCAACATAGAGATGGAAACATACATCATCTCATACTATGAGTAGCAGAATGAGCAGCTTTAAGCCAAATATAATGTCATGGAGTTTCAACTCATCAAGGCAAAGAAAGAAGAAATGAAAGCCAAGGCATTGCTTAATGAGGCCTATGAAAAGTATAGTGAAATTGAAGAACAGAAAGAACCTAGAAGAGACCTAGAACTAGAGGGTTGAAAAGAGCTCTAGAACTAGAGAAATGAAAGGAGGTTGAGCTTGCTAATGAGCTCACATGGAATGAGAAATTTTCCATCTTGACCAATGAGAACCGGGAGCATTGGCTTGATAAGGTCAATTAGAATTTAGAGAAGCTCCTGTAATGCAAGGGCAAAGCTCAAGGCTGCAAAGGCGAAAATTGAAGCCCTAACTCACCAAAAAGAGAAGGAGAAGCTAGACATCCTTGTTGAAGCCTCACTCCATGCACAAAACATATGATCAACAATCATTTCACCAATTTTGAGAAGTTATGGGGTATTTTTGAAGTTTTTGTGCTTTTCAAGTAATTATACACAGTTTTTGACAACTAGAATGCCAAGGGTGTTGCACTTTTTTTTGAGTCACTTTTTGGACAAAAGAAGACCACCATTGGACTCAAAGTAGGGCAGACGTGTAGGAAAACAACTTTACAAGCCTTGGTTTGCACAACTGGCAGGTGAAAAGGTGAAAAAACACCTAAAAAATCAATGTTCTAGCTCCTTTTTCACCTTGACGTTGCGCATTTGACCAGTCTTGGGAGAATCCATTTTTGGAGGGACACATCAAGTCCATTTTGTAAACTAAAGGTAGATATGGAAACTAGATAGGATAAGGTTTCCAATGAGTTATCTTGGGCTCAATTTAGACACCGAGAAGGCAGTCAAAATAAGATTGCAAGATGAAGGATGCATTTGACACTGAGAGGGCGCATTTGACACTGAAAGGGCATGTTTGACCAGTTGCCTAATTTTTCACTTTTTTTCTCCAAATTTGGTTTTCCTCTTGGGAAATCAACTTTTTACTAATGTGATTGATCATGTAAATGTAATTATGGCCTTTTTACTATTACCTAGGTTAAATAAATTAGGTAAATAGACTCTATGAGGTGTAATGAATCAATTCATTGTAATTAGGGATGAGTCACTTTGACCACCCTACACTCTAGCTATCAATTCAGATTTTGGTGGAACTACTCCTTGTCTCATGGATTCGACCCCTGATGGCTGGGAGGAGTTTGTTTGAGGCCTATATCTTGTATTTTTCAGTATCTTTTCAAAGGTTGGACTTAGTTAGATGTTGTGCTAATGATCAAAGACACTATTGTATCAGATTTTCGCCAGTATTAATAGATGATTTGCAGCTATTTCTTTGGGATACATGTGGTATGGATGTTTGGCAGTGTTTCTTCTTTGTGATCATTTTTATGAATGTTTTGTATGCTCATAAACCATTTCATGTCTGTTATGTGGTAGTTTTCAAGTTGATAGGAAGAATACATGTCTGTTCATGCTCTGTTTTGGGAAATTTATCATAATTTGTACATTTTTCTTGAGTTTAGGAAGAATTCATCTCATATGCTCTTCCTAACTCCTCATCAATCTTAAATCATCTCACTAAACCACCTTTTAAGTGCTAAGATTCATGCCTACCTTGCCCCTTTGAATGTCTGCAATCATATATCATTTGCGCTCACCTAGCTTCTTTGACCTAATACCCTCATCCAACGATAAACCCCACTAAATCAAATCAAAACAACCTTTGCACTTTATACCTAGCCTAAAAACCCTAATCCATCTAGCCCTCCTGGCTGTAATTCTTTGGAGAGAACCCTCTTCGGCTTGGTAGGGCTAGCTACCAAGTCAAAAGGTTGGCCCTACCTCAGCTAGACTCTTCCTCAGCCTTGGAGATCGAGAGGAGTGATAACATACTGACACTGTTTCCAAGAATGAAAGGTTCATTTTCCCTGGGTGTACGACACGTTTTCATTGGAATTTGGTCCTTTGGATGATGGGAATAAGTTTCATAAAGGTTTATCCCATAATTGCAGTGTCAAGATTGTAGAGTTGGCTTCGACGAGACAAACAAGACAAAATTTGGCATCCTGATCCAGCTGATTCAGTCAAAGATATTCAGATCTTATTCAAAAATCGAAGAAGGTTAGAGATCACAAGTTCAATCAAACCTCATTACATTGGTAAGCTCTTGATCGTTACCAATTTAAATTTATCTCTTGAAGACTTTCCTTTACTGTGAAGTTTGAAGATATCTTTGTTCCACTCAAGTCTAAAGTCTTTTACCTCACATAGTCTTTGGCCCTATGTTGGGCATGGGATCCCCCGCAGTGGGTTTTGGGGCTTGAAGCCCGAGTTTTGGCCAATTATATTGTAAGACTCCGCTAAGTGCGGGCACGGAGTGCGAAAGTCTAGGATGAGTCATATGGTTGTCTGCCCTAAGAATTGTAAAATAATATAAAGTTGTGTCGGCCTACCCATGGTCTGCAGATGATGGGATTATATAAATAGAGCGAGGCTCTAAGTGAAAAGATAGTTTTTTGGCAAGCAGAGAATAGATTGATGCGAAGGCATGATTAAAGCATAGGGGGAAAGTTGAAGTGTATTGAGTCGTTGTAGTAGGAAGAGGCTCTACAGTTAAGTGCGCAGAGGCCTAGTAGAGTCCGCAGCTGAGTGCGCGGACCCCTGCAGCTGAGTGCATAGGGTGGAGTCAGGTCTGTAAGTGGGATTGTACTTGAAAATAAATACTAATAAAGATAAGATTTGATTCGGAATATTGTGAATCTATGTTTCTATTTATCTTTATGCATTTATATTGTTTATGATTATGCGCACTTACCTGAATGTTGAATGAAGTAATAAGAATATTGGGCCCTCACAAGTTAAGTTAAGCACAAATATAATAGTGCAGTAAGGATAGAGATCAGGGTAATACTTTCTTCGTGCCCTTACAGGGGTGCGCGGAGGTAGTGGCACAGGTCGTGAAGGATAGACAGTTGCGTGGAGTAGCACAAGCGCGCATGTTCAGACCACGAACCTCCAAAAACTTCATCAAGACATCCCTACAGTGCAAAAACATGGTTCCAGCACCCTCCCATACTACTTCGGGTGAGACCTTAGTCCGCGCTCCATGGAATGTTGTCGAAAGGGCCAGTAGTACTGGGATTTTCTTAGCTAAATCACTTATGAAACTGGGTCAAGCCCCACTAAGCCAACAAATGGTTCTGTTGCTGGGACTGGGATCTGCATAAGGGATGTCTAATGTCATGCCACTGGAACCCAACAAGCAAGGAAATTAAAGAGTGGTTGGACAAGAAGATTCACGAGTTCGCAACACAGGAAAACAAAACTCTGCAAGTATTTGAGAAAAAGTGATTGGATGGCTATGTGTATACGGAAATCCACGAGATTTTCTTTGCATCATTTCCTTCTGAATTGTATGAGTGGATCGCGAGGTTCGTCGACATCCAGGGAAGGTGCAGGCTCGACCAACCGAAAGTGTGGACTCTAGAATTAGTGCGCAGACTGGAAGCCTCAGAAGATAAGATAGCTCAAGCTGTGGACCACTGGCTCAACCAAATAATAAGAGGATTTATCACTGAGTTTGCAGTGGACATGACCATCAGTTATAGCAAGGCAAAGCGACATTTTCTCAAGGGACTGCGAGGTAAGTATATTAAATCTTTGAATACCTGGATTAAGATGTTGTTATGTGAAAAGTGGGTTATGTGAATAAATTAATGTTTGGGACTATGCAGAGCGGAAGCATCTACAAAAGCGGAAGTAGTGAAGAATTAGAAAACATTCCCTTAATTTCACCCTCGTAGGAGAGCGAGGACAAGCTCGCGAAAGTTTCTCCGAGAAGCGCGGTTAGTTTGATAAGGCAACAGATTCCATGGTTAACACCCACACCACCAACCACTTAACCTCCTTCACCTCCATCTCCACCCACTCCACCTCCACCACCTCCGTGATTTAGTATGGCGAGCATGATCAAACTACTAGTATTCAGAGGAGTAGGGAATGAGGATCCGGACCAATTCTAGTTCATGGTAAGAGCAGTATGGGAAGCACAAGGTGTCACAGATGACAACATTAAGAGGGCTACGTTGATGAGTGCACTGTAGGATCGCGCATTAACGTGGTACATCAAGCACTCTAACGACCACCCAAACGCAGGGATAACAGAGACCTAGAATGCGTTGAACAGAGAATTTAGTAGGCCAAAATCAGAGACATAGTCAATCATTGGGCTTAAAGAGATCGTGATGCTTCCGAGCAAGACCCCCTAGGATCTATACCAAAGGATGAAGAGTATGATCTGTGAGGCTAATATGACGAGAAGAAAGATGAGGGGGCAGGAGATCCTTTCAAAATCTTGCTCGAAGAAGCCCTCGAGCGACAGAGGAACATGATGATGGACAATTTTGCCCAAATCCTTCAACGACTATCCAAAGGTGACACATCTCCTTCCAACAACTACTCTCGAAGTGCCACACTCTTTAAGGTACAAGTTAACTTTGACATTTCCATATTTGAAGGTTAGATAGAGGTAGACGATGTAGATAAATGGTTAAATCTGCTAGAAGGATATTTTTTTGTTCATGATTTTTCCAGCCGGGAAAATATTGATTACTTTTGCACTTCTCAAAGATGCCCCCCATGTCAAGGACTAGTGGAAAACATATTGTGAGAAGAAGGATGAAAGTACACCATCACTATTTTCAACCGCACCCACCTGGAATTCGTTTCAAGGCATCATCAAGGAGCAATACTACCTTGTTGGGAGCTATGAGGAAAAATACATAAAGTGGACCATGCTGCGGCAGGGAAGGGACCAAGACGTGCCAGATTTTACCAATGTTTTTCATACCCTTCTCACGAAGTTGGGTGTTAAGGATTCTTAGTGGAATTTGGTACTCAAGTATTGTGGATGTCTACATAGGTACATCTAAAACGAGATGGATTTCTTGAAAATATCCTCGCTTGGAACGATGTACCGATAGGTTATCAAGATTGAGCAGAAGTTTAAGCAAAAAAAGCGAGACTTTGGATCTACGAATTGAAAGCAAGGGAAAGGCACCCCAAATTGCAGAGCAAAGGATAGAGCCAAGGTGGGGTGACCCAAGATAACCCACCGAAGCTGCAAGCAAAGAACAACACCATGAAGACAAAGAAGGACACAAGAAAGTGGTGTGAGTTCCGTAAGAGATCCACTCACAACACAAGTGAGTGTTGGGCTATGTAGTCACTAGTGGCTGAGCTAAAGGATTCTGAATCAGACACATGTTCCGAATCTAAGTCAGAACTTGACAAGGGAAATGAAAAATGGAAGTAGATCATTGATGCGAAGCCCAGTAACACTGTGGTCACCACCAAGATCCATAAGACTGAACCTGGAGATCCAGAGGAGGGGGAATGCTTATTCCACTCACAGATGTGCGTGAAGGGTTCTCCGCTGCGTTCATTGTCAATAGCAGGAGCCAAAAGAACCCCATTTCAGCAGAGGCCATGAAGTTGTTGGGCCTACCGACTACAAAACATCTGCACCTGTACACCATCGGGTGGCTTCAACAAGGGCGGACCTTTGTGTCAGCCAACAATGTCGTCGTCCCTACAACATCAAGTCCTTCATGGATGAGGTAATGTGTGATGTTTCTCCTCTTAAAGTTTCTGATGTATTATTAGGACAACCATACTTGTGGAAGAAACATGTTGTATATGAGTCTAGACCTCACTCTATTATTATTTCTTTGGATAACAAGTTATATAGGATACAGGATGTAGCCCCACCTACCATCATCTCTTTCATATTTGCTAAGTAATGCAGTAAGATCATCTCCCAGACTGGGAAATTTGTTTTCTTTTTTGTTTGCTCTCAAACTAAGGGGAAGATCATAGCCACATCCATGGCCCTCAAGAAGGGTCTATTCACGCAGAAGAAGCAGTTGGATATGGTCATGGAAGAATACAAGGACATCTTCTCCTCGCCCACTGGGGCACCCTTGCATTGTGATGTCAAGCATTTGATCGATCTGACTCCAAGAGCACCTCTACCCAATGAGCTGATATATCTTCACTTCATTCTGGAAAATGAACAGATCAAGCAGAAAATCTAGGAGTTGTTGCAAAAAGTGCACATTCAACCAATTTCCTCGCCTTGTGGGAGACTGATTGTACTTGTACAGAAGAAGGATGGGACATTGAGGCTATACATTGATTATCAGGCACTAAACAAAATCATTTTCAGGAACAAGTATCCAATCCCATAGATTGATGACATTCTAGACCAACTCAAGAGGGCCAAGTATTTCAACAAGATCGATCTGAAGTCTGGCTATCACCAAGTTCCAATAGAGCCCACAGACGTATGGAAGATTGCCTTCAAATCCAAGGAAGGTATTTTTTAATGATTGGTTATTCCCTTTGGGTTGACAATACCCCTGCTACTTTTACGAGACTAATGGATGACATCTTGCGACCCTTCACCAACTCATTCGTGGTTGTTATCTAGACGACATCCTCATCTTTAGCAAGAGTTGGGAAGAACACTTGCAACACATTCGATAGGTCCATTCGATAGGTCCTTCAAACCCTTCGATAGCAAAAATTGTGTGCCAACTTGGATAAATGCACCTTTGGCATGATATAGATCCAATATTTGGGTTACATCATAGATGAGTGTGGTGTGCATGTGGATCCAACTAAGATCTAAGTCATTCGGGATTGGCCAGCCCTACCACTCTAACAAAACTTTGCATCTTTTTGGGCCTTGCAATTTTTTATCGGAGGTTCATGTTGGGATTCTCCCATATCACTTGGCCTTTGAATCAGATTATTAAGGGCGAGGAAAAAACAAAATTTTCCTGGTCCAAGTCCCAGTAGAAGACGTTCATTGAGTTGAAGCATTGATTGTACTCTGCCCCAGTGCACACACTGGCAGACCTGCAACAACCATTTGAAATCGAGACAAGCATCTCATACTATGCTATTGGTGCATTTCTCACCCAAAACAGGCATCCAATGGCCTCTCATAGTGAGACAATTTCAGATAAATTCAGAAGTATCTCACCTATGATAAAGAGATGTATTCCATCGTGTAGGCTTGCTGGGAAAGGAAGCATTACATTCTGGGAAAAGAGACGGTCATCCACACTGATCACCGACCTCTTCAGTTTATACAGACATAAGGGAAGTTGCAGAACGATCACCATTAGAAGTGGTCTACATATCTACAACAATTCTACTTGAACATTAAATACAAAAAGGGCAACACCAATCATGTTGCAGATTGCCTCAGCAGGCCCCCAGTTGCACCACTGACTACTGTTCTCAACTCTTGTGGCCACAAGACCTCTGGATGTCCGAAACTATACAAAAATGATCCAGAGTTCATCTCTGCATACCATATGCTAGTAGATGGAAAGAAATTTCCTGATTTCAACCTCCAGGACACATTATTATGTTACTTGGGCCATCTTGTCTTCCTTCAAGCGAGCATGCCAAGCTGATTTGGGAGGTGCAGTACAGTAAGGTCACAAGACACTTTGGTGTGGAGAAAACTGCGTGTGTACTACAAAATTACTTTTATTGGCCCAAACTTTGACTGGATGTTGGGAAATATATCAGATCCTGCACGACCTAGGCCATTGCCAAGCCAACTATTGAGAAAGAAGACCTGTACACTCCTTTGCCTACTCCCAACCATCCATGGGAATCCATCTCCATGGAATATATGTTTGGCCTCTCTTCTACCAATCATGGTAATGAATGTGTATGTGTGGTCGTGGACAAATTTTCTAAGATGGTTATATCGACGGCCTGTAAAAAGAGTATCACAACAGAGGACACTGCCAAACTCTTCTTTGAACGAGTATGGGTACATTTAGGAATCCTGCAGACGATTATATCATATCAGGATAGCAGGTTCCTAAGAACATTCTGGTTAAGCCTCTGGACACTATTGGACACCAAGCTCACCGAGTCAACTTCCTTCCATCCCCAGACTGATGGCTAGACGGAGGTCGTCAATAGGATGATACTACATATACTCTGCATGTACAACTCCAAGCATCCATGAACTTGGGATGAGAGTCTTCCCTATGTGCAATACAGTTATAACAGAGCTCTCCATAGCTCGACTGGTTGTAGTCCCTTTCAAGTGGGTATAGGATTTCAACCATTGTGTCCAATTGATGTTGCCATTCCTCATGAGACTACATAGAAATAATCCACACATGTATTGTCTGAGAATGATAAAGTGACCAGAATTATTGAATGCATCCAACACATGTGCCAGTAGGTTCACGACATCTTGGAGAAGTCAAATTCCAAGTACAAGTAGCAACATGATCAACATCGAGTACCACTCAAGTTTTAGGTCGGCGAAAAAGTTTTGTTGCATTTGTAGAAAGAATGCCTTACCAGAGCCCATCAAAAGCTTAGACCACTCTGATATGGTCCTTACACCATTACCAAGGCTGTGGGAGACAATGCTTTTGAGCTCAGAATTCATCTATTCCTTGGCCTACACCCTGTATTCAATGTGGACCGCCTTCGACCATACCTCCCACCATTACTGGACACATCAAACATTGCAGAACAACTATAATGTCCCTTCTCAAACACATTTGTAATAGGGTGCTGCTACACAATTTTGCACAATTTTGGCTAAGGAAGAGAACCCATCATTTTCGACTTAGGGATTTAGGAGGCAATTAGACTTAAGTTGGTTGCTAGTGGAATGTGGGGGTCACCCACATCGAAATTCAAAGTGGCCAATTCGAATAGCTTGGAGGGAAAGTTGAATAGGTGTATGGAGGGGCCCACATGAGGCAAGGGAGGCCCAAGGAGTTATAAGGAGGGAGAAAATCTCATTTTGGGATTCATTCATACATCTTGCAAACAAAATCACTTGATTGTTCACTCTATTGTTTATCTAAGTCAACTGGCTATTTAGCCACGAATCTCTCAATTGGGAGATTCAACCTCTACTTTGGGGGACCATCCGTGCCCACCCTAGAGAGGCAATTCTATAAGGATTTCAAGAGTGTTAGGGCAGTGGCATAGCACCACCAACTAGTGCAGAGCAAGGAGTGTGTATTTCTGGGCAACCAGGAAACACACAGAGGAGATTGAGGCAAGCAGAGATCTGATTGCCTGTCCAGGAGTTGGGGAGATCAAGTAGTAGCATTAGACCAACGTTCTTGTTGGATTTTATAGCCAGCTGAGCCAACATTCTAGAAATTCAAATTGTTGGGCTGGGGGACAACGTAGAGGCCACACAACATATATTCCTGGTACTTGGGATCAAATGAGTTGGGCCAAGAGATCATCTGGGGAGTTAGGAATTGGATAGCACAGGTGAACTCGGCATTTTTAATAAGTTTTCAAGTGGATTTATAGGCAGTTTATAGCAAGTCAAAATTGGCAGCTAGAGCTAAGGTGAGGCTCCAAGGGGGTCGAAAATTAGAAGTCTAAACTAGCCAAAATCCTTTCTGGGTTTTTCTGGGTTTTGACAAGGATCTCAAATATAAAGTTTCATAATCTTCTGAGCACTGGAGGTGGGGTTTTATGTTGTTGCTTTGCAGCAGACAGTGTAGAATTGCTAGGGATTAAATAGTGCCTTTGGGGGTTGATTTTGGGAAGTCTAAATAGGGCCAAACCATTTCTGGGTTTTTGTGGTTTTGGCCAAGGAGTCCAAGGTTAAAAGCATATAAATTTCTAGGCAATTTCAGTGCACCTTCCAACCATTCAAACTTCAACAAAGCAGTGGTTTCTAGGAAGTGCAGTGCAGATTGGTGCAACAGCTAGGCAGCCTTCAACTCATCCATTTTCCTACTTGGGTTTGGTCCTGCTTGTCCTTTTAGACAAGCCCAAGTACATCATTCCATCATCTATTGTATTTGACTTGCATAAATATAATAAAATGACTTAGAAGTTCTCAATTTGTAGCTTTTATATGGGAGTTTGCTAAATATTTCGTTTTTGTAACTTGTTGCATGTATTATTTGCTTGTTATCGCTTGTATTCATATTAAGGATCATTACAGTGGTATCAAAGCATGATCTTGGCCTAGCTGTGGGAAATTATCCAAAAAATTATCCTTGTTCCATATGAGTAATAATCAATAT
>APFE030249950.1:0-15210 GCA_000404065.3 Pinus taeda
ATATTTTAATAAGATTTGATATTGATGTATATTTAAAAAAATATTAATTATAAAAAACGAGACCATTTTAATTTATGTTGATAAAATGTTTCCATGTATAATATTTTAATTTTGATGTCAACTATATTAGACATCACTTCAAAAAGATTATGTATATATCATCAAAAAAATAAATTTTATGGTTAAAATATTTGAAGTGGTCTCAATATTTTAAAGTTTGGTCCTCTATACAGCATCCAAAAATATAATTTAAACAATGAAAAATTACATATTGTATTTTTCACTAGAAATAAATTTGCAAGTGAAGAAATTTGATCCCTCTCAGTTCATGTTAGATCCCTCCTTAAATGGATCTATACTGGTTCTACAATCCAGAATGAGGGGGATGTGAATACAGTTTAATGTTGGTTATAATAATAAAAAAAAAAGAATATGGTATGCATGTAAAGTAATTAGAAAAAAAAAATGTCTGAGTAAAATGTTTAAACCTTATAATTTTCAAAAATATTTCAACACGAAATTTAAATAAACTGTTTGAAGAGCCATGTTAACTAATTTATGTCGATACCAACTTAATGATGATGATGATGATTAATGTCCACTCAGATCATACTTTGGTCAATTGGACCTAAAAAAACGAATTATTTAGTTTGATTTAAGATTTTATTCCTATGCTCGATCATACTTTGGTCAATTGGACCTAAAAAACGAATTATTTAGTTTGATTTAAGATTTTATTCCTATGCTCAAAAATCTTGGAGAGAAGCCTCACGAGCTCACTATAATTTTGACATTGTAAAAGACTAGAAAGGTTAGTATTGCAATGAAGATTATGAAACTGATATCTAATGTGGTTGTACATCGGGCACTCTAAGAGGAAGTGATTTTCATCCTCAATGTTCATATTCTCATAGAGATGGAAAATCCTTTCCATCCATGGTGTTTTAGGAACTACCCAATGACTTGTTTCACTATGGAGCTCATGAGAGTTCTTTCTAATCTTGGCTATACTAATTTTTTTTCTTTGAGCTAGTTAACGCAGAGAGATACATTTGATCTTCTAGGGTGGGGTTGATGACCTCCTTATAATATCTTAATTTTCTTTTAGCTGCTAAATCTTTCTCACACCACATTTTTTCTTTGAACTTAGAAGTAACAATATTTTTAATATTATTAATGTTTTGCAATGCAACATTCTTGTAGATATCCCAATGATTTAACCGGTGTCTTTATACCAACCTCGTTTGAGCCTTAGGTGGTTTCAGCTGGAATGTAAAGCTAGCTTAGGAAATCTATGGTCTCCGTAAAAAAATATTTTAATGTTGTATATAATAAAATATTCAATGTAGGTTATCAATACAATATTTTAATATGAATTAATATTGGGATACACTTGGAAATATATTAATAATTAAAAAACCATATAAAAAAAAATTAAGATTAAAATGTTTGAAATATTTTATAGTTTGGTCCTCTTTATATTCTATATAGCATTCAAAAATACAACTTAAATAATAAAAAATTACATATTCACTATAAAGAAATTTGCACGTGAAGAATTTTGATTTGTTTCCACGGATCATGTTAGATTTCTGCTTAAAAGAGATCTACACTGGTTTTATAACTCATTATAAGAAGTGCCCTCTTAAAATAAAAATAAAATACACTATAATGTTGGCTATAATAATAAAAAATGAATATGATATGCATGTAAAGTAATTTCATATAAAGTAATTAGAAGTAAAAAAAAGTGTATGAGTAAAATGTTTTAATCTTATACTCTTCAAAATCAAGACGAGATTTAAATAAACTAATTGAAGAGTCATGTTAACTAATTTATGTCGATATCAACTTCATATATATCTAAGTATAGAAAATAATTGTTAAAAGAAAAATATTTCACTGTTATATATATAATAAAATATTCAATGTTATCAATAAAATATTTTGATATGAATTAATATTGACGTATATTTAAAAATGTATTAATAATAAAAAACCGTTTTAATTTGTGCTTATAAAATGGCTTTTAATTTTAATGTCAATTATGTATATATTATACATTGTTTTAAAGAAAAAAGTATATATCATTAAAAAATAAGTTTTTATAATTTAAACATTTAAAGAGATATCTTCTATAATTTGATCTTCTATATATTTTATATAGCATTCAAAAATACAATTTAAAAAGTGAAAAAATACATATTATATTTAAAATTTACACGTCTCGATTTCCCTAAATTCATATTAAATCCTGCTTAAATAAATATATATTAGTAATTAACCTATGCCTTACTTATGCACTTCATCTTTCTAGCTTTCTAGGTTAATATAAATTCACTTCATCTTTCTAGCTTTCTAGGTTAATATAAATGCACTTCATCTTTCTAACTTTCTAGGTTAATATAAATGCACTTCTTTTAAGTTTCGATGTTAATAGAAAATACGGCAGAATCATCATTTCCACTTTTAATTCTATTTAATAATTATGGAAATTTAAATTATTAAAATAAAGTATGAAATAAAATAAAACGTCATTATAAATGTAAAAATAAATTTTATTCTAGGTTAATATAAATTCACTTCATCTTTCTAGCTTTCTAGGTTAATATAAATGCACTTCATCTTTCTAACTTTCTAGGTTAATATAAATGCACTTCTTTTAAGTTTCGATGTTAATAGAAAATACGGCAGAATCATCATTTCCACTTTTAATTCTATTTAATAATTATGGAAATTTAAATTATTAAAATAAAGTATGAAATAAAATAAAACGTCATTATAAATGTAAAAATAAATAAATAAAATTTATATTTTAAAAGGTACTTTATTTTAATTATACTTTATAAGATATTTAACAATAATTTTATTTGTATTTTTTTATATGGTTAGTTTATATGAATTTTAAGATAATTGTTATAATTAATTTGAGGCTTGATGTAACACATCTTTATAACAGTATAATTTTTTATTATTGTTATTATCCAAATATCTTGGTAGTAATTTAATTTTGATAAAATGATAATGTATTGAATTATAGATTAATAATAGAAAAAGATTGTCAAATCTTAATTTTACAATAAGTGGGTTCATAAACTTTGTAGGATTATATATATGTGTCATTAAATGACATTATGGTCACAATCATTTGATATTTATGGAGGTTTGTACTACGCGTTTAATGCCTATCGACTTTTGTCCTCAAAATCTTGCCAACTGTATGTGATATATTAAAGATCTAGCTGTCCTGGCTAGGTGGCAGTCTGATCCGCTCTGAATTATTCTACGGTTGTATTTTCCCTGGGATTCAATTACCTCATCGACGGCTCTGGTTGACCTGAAGGTTCAATCAAGACTTGAGAGTTTGTCATTCAACCCTCAGTGGTTTTGCTCCTATTCAACATTGTGCTATTCGATAACTTCACTGGTCTTCGGCTGTGCTCTGACCTAGTGCATTGGGTCCTTATTCCTTTGGTTCTCTCGCCTGACGTAGGTGTTGGTTTATTCCTTAGCTCTGTCCCTTGGTATTTGGCTGCTTATCAAAATTGTCTATCTCCTGCAATAGATTCTTCAGAGGCTAGACTTCATTCCGCTATATTAGGGTCTTTCTCTATCTACTACATGATGGTAAGCTTTAGTCGTTTTTTTCTTTGTACCTTATTCTTTTACTGTTATTTTTTCTACAATTTATGATGAAGTTAACAACTAATCTTCGATTATTTGTTTGTTTTCAGGTGTCGAAGCTTTCAGAGGGTGCCAAGGTGGAAACCCTCTTACCGGCTTGGTCTTTCCAGGAAAGGAAACCTTCCCGCATCGAGTATTTATCCTCTACTACTCTTTTTCTCGGCAAGACTCTATGGCCACATTACCGGGAAATTATTAGAGACCTAGCACTAATTTCTTGAGGATCTTTCTCGGTTTATGGGAGTTTCATATCCTCTGATTAGTTTCTTTATTTTACTGTGTAATTTAGTTGGTTCGGCCGCACTTTATAAGTTTCTTTTAAGTATGTAATGTAAGTGGTTCGACCACATATTACAATTTCTGGGCAGTTTTCTTACACTGCCATTTTCATACAAGCATTGTTATTGGAAACTTATAAGAAGAATGTATTTTTCTGACTACTGTTAATATTTCTATTCTTTTGTTGAAATATTGTTCATGCTATTTCCAATTTTTACAAATGTATCCTATGGTTTTTGGTGTGGGCTTATTGTAGTGAGGCATGCATCTGAAAGGTCAGCTCTCTTTCCATTTAAAGGTCTTTATTAAATTATGGTGAAGGATTGGGATATTCTGAGATTTATGGCACATCCTAGCCATCTATGAGGAGCCTGGTAATGGCTCAGAATTCTCAGTTTCGCTTTTGTTTCTTATATGCTCATAACAGGGATGTTTACCAATGTTTGAACTTGTTTTTTTTTTAAAGTAAATATCTCAGTCGAAACCCTTCAAGGGTGTTGGAATAAATTCATGGCCCCGTGCTACTCTTACTATCAATTCTATTTTGTCTAAATTATATCTAGGAAATGTAGACCGCTATGTTTTGAATGTTTTGATATTTCTAGGTAATTTGCAAATAACAATAGAGTGCTCTACTCATTTTTTGCTTGCATTTATATAATTAAAGTTCTGTAATCTAAGAGTATTCTTTTTTTTTTAAGGATTTTACTTTAATACGGCATAATGGTTTGTGAGATTCCCTTTACACTTAAATTCTTATGGAAAAAAGGTCGTGCATAATTTCTCTTCCAGATGAATTTGTTAGTTTAAGAAATAAAGCTCTATTGCCTAACTGTATTCAACACTACGACTTGTTGATACTAGCTTGTCATTCCTAGGTTTGCCTTTGATGTTTTGCTATTTCTCTAAATATTTACTACATTTCTCACTGAAATACTGTAGGTGGTTCCCTGTTCTATTCATGTAATATTTTAATTTAGGAAACTTTCAAAAGGGACCTCATTGTAGGATAAACAACTAAGTAATTAAATTAAGTAATAACTCAGAAAAGAAAAACTTCTTTATCTATATGAATTCAAATCTTTACTTTAGAAATTATCACTTATCTGTATATGCTGCTTTCAGACAGATTTTACTTATCTGAAGATGCTGCTTCAAGTTTTGGTCTACCAAGACATGCACTTATTTTCATCCCCACTGTACTAGAGAATCTCTCCCCGTGCTACCCCTGAACCCAAGGAATTCTTTCTCTTCTTAGAGAATGTGTGTATCTTCATTTATCTTGTCTTAACCAAACATAGCTCCCCAAGAACTACCTAACCTCTCAACGCATTCTCTTCTTCTCTGTTACTCTATTCCTGATCTCAGATACCCAATCCTCTTGATATTTTTTCTTTCAAATAGCATCCAAGATTTAGTTTTTGTTTTCTTGGAATAGGTAACTGCCTCTTTTAACTAATTAATAAAAAGAAACATTATTTACTAATAACTACAAAATTCCTTTCCATAACTTAATTTAAGAACAATTTATAATTTTAAAGAAAAATAATAGTTTTGTTTGGCTGTAGTAAAAAAAAATATTTACATTGACAGGGGATATTACATCTTCCCCCTAAAATGGAACATCGTCCCGATGTTCTTCTTCCACAAATAAACCCAGAAAGTTTTCTTTCATAACCTAATCATCTTCCCAGGTGGACTCTTCCGACCCATAGTGCTGCCACTACACTTTAACCTGGGTGATAACTCATTTTTGCAGTGTTACCTCTCTCCGATCTAGTATAACCAAAGGTTTGACCAAGAACTTGACTTTCGGTTTGACCTGAACATAGAAACAAAATGCATTCAGTCTTTAATCAATTTATATATTTGCATTCTTAAAGAGAGACTATATATGTATTTATATATATTACCTGAATGTCTTTCCATATGATTACATGATTAGCATCATAAACATATTTCTTAAGTAGAGAAACATGAAAAACATTGTGTACACGAATGTGATTGGGTAAGAAAAGTTGGTAAGCCACTGGTTTAATTCGTGCCAAGATTTGAAAGGGTCTGCAAAATCGGGGTGCTAATTTAGCACACCTAGTCCATTGCATCGTACTTTTCTTGGCTCACACTCGAATGTAGACATGATCCCCTACCTGGAATTCCTGAAAGCTCCTCTTCTGATCAACAAAGTTCTTTTTCCGGTCCTAAGAAGCCTTTAAATTGGTCCTTACCTTTTTCACCATTTCCTCCATCTCTTCTAACATATCTAGTCCTAACAACAACTTATCCTCTGGTCCACTCCAACTCAAGGGTGTCCTGCACTTGCGCTCGTATAATACCTCAAAGGGCCTCATTCATAAGGATGCATGGTACCCGTTGTTATAGGTAAACTCCACCATGTGTAGATAATCTTCCCATTTAATGGGCTGCTACATGACATAAACACGTAGTGTGTCTTCAATAACTTGATTCACTCATTCAGTCTGCCCATCCGTTTTGTGGATGATAGGCTATACCGAAGTGCAGTTCTGTGCCCAATCCCTCAAAGAGGGCTTTCCAGAAGGCTCATGTAAATTTTACATCTCGGTCAGAAATGAACATCTTGGGAATTCCGTGCATTTTAAAAATGTTTTGCATAAAAATATTAGCAATTTGAACTGCTCTAGAAGTTGATTGGACATGTATAAAATGAAAATAATTGCTCAATTTGTCCACCACCACCATGATGGAGTTGTTTTTCTTTCTTGATTTAGGTAGCCCGGTAATGAAGTCAATAGATATTGTTTCCCATTTCCATTCTGGGATGGGCAGAGGGTGAAGTAACCCTACTGGATGTTGGTGCTTAGCTTTCACTTACTGGCACTCCAAGCATTTGTCTAAGTATTCTGCCACCTCCTTCTTCATACCAGGCCAGAAAAATTCCTTCCGTAGGGCGGAAATCATTTTTTTGGTATCTGGGATGGCCTGCATAGGGAATCTTATGGTATTCATCTAAAATTAAATTTTTAAGATGTTGCTAGTTAGGCACATATATCCTTTTCCTATAAATCAACAAATTTTCTGCATTTATTTCATAACCCAATTGTTGTTCATGGCTGTTAGGAATTTTTGCTTGTTGCCATAAATGTTTATATGTTGAATCTTGCATGGCTGATTATTTAATCTGCCCAAAAACAGTGGTTCATGATTCGCTAAAAGAAATTTCATATAAATAGCTTACTTTCTGGCTTAAAGCATCTACCACCCGATTTTATTTTCCTTTTAAATGCTTGATTTCGAAATCGAATTCGCTCAGGAAATCTGCCCAATGAGCTTGCCTGACATTTAAAGTTGGTTGTTTGAAATAACTAATTAGACTATGGTGGTGAGTCATTAACAGAAATTTCTTACATAATAGGTAATTCCGCCACATTTTCAAAGCATGTATGACCACCATCAGCTCCAAATCATATGTTGAATACTTTTGTTCATATTCTTTAAGTTTTCTAGATTCATAAGCCACCACTCTACCTTCTTGCATTAATACGCCGCCCACGCCTTCCTTAATAGAATCTGTACAAACCACATATTCTTTGTTGGGATTAGTAATGCTTAGAATAGGTGTTGTAGTATGAAGGTGTTTGAATTGATCAAAGCTCCTTTGACAGTCGGGGGTCCATCTAAAATTATTTCCTTTCTTTTGTAAGGAGGTAAATTATAGGATATGCGACTCTAGAGAAACCCTCAACAAATCTGCGATAGTAACCAGCTAGGCCCATAAAGGATCTTATATCGGCTACATCCTTTGGTACCATCCACTCCATAATGGTTCTTATATTTTCTAGATCTACTGTAATTCCATCCTTGGTGATAACATGTCCCAAGTATTGGATTTGCTCCTTAAAGAAATCACATTTACTGTACTTGGTGTACAGTTGATGTTCTCTTTGGACCTGCAACACAATGCAGAGATGCTCCTTATGCTCCTCCATGTTCCGAGAGTAGATCAATATGTTGTCAATGAGGATTAATACAACTTTATCTAAGAACTAATGGAATATGCTATTCGTGAGACACATGAAGGTAGCTGGGGAGTTAGTTAACCCAAATGGTAAAACCACAAACTCATAATGACCATAACGCGTCCTGAATGATTGTTTTACAATATCTTCGTCCTTTATCCTAATATAGTGATATCTAGAACGAAGATAGATCTTTGAGAAGACGGTTGTACCTTTCACCTGGTCAAATAACTCGTCTATACGGGGAAGGGGGGATTTGTTTTTAATGGTCAACTTGTTTAGCTGGCTGTAATCCATGCACATCCGCAGGGTTCCATCTTTCTTTTTCACAAATAATACCAAAGCTCCCCAAGGGGACATAGTGCGATGGATATACTTCTTATCAAGCAACCTTTGGAGTTGCATTTTTTATTTTGTTAGTTTTGGTATGCTCATTCGGTAAGGTGCTTGTGAAATAGGGGCAACCCTTGGAATTAACTCAATGGTAAAGTTTATGTCTCTTTTTGGGGGTAGGATTGATATTTCTTCAAGAAATGCATCTGGAAAATTTTGTATCACAGGTATATTCTCTAGGGATACAGATTTAACTTTTGAGTCAACATACCCTACTTGGATGGCATAGACTTGACAACCTTTTCTGATGCATTTGGCTAACTGGGAGGTTGTTATAGGCCTTAATTGAAGAGGTTGATGCACACTTTGAATTTCTTGTCTCTCCCCTACCTCATCTCGGAAGTTAACATTTTTTGTCTTACAATTTATGAGGGACCAGTGTTTCTCCAACCAGTCCTTGCCTATAAGAATGTCGTATGACCCCAGGGGTAACACATTCAAATCAGCTATAATAGGTTGACTAGCTATGTTTAAAGGACAATTTCTTACTTTAGACAAAACTCTTCTTTTTGCTCCTGTGGCTAGTTGTACTAACCATGAATTTTTAAATTTAATAACTTGTAATTTACATTGTTCCACTATCCTGGGACTAATGTAACTTAAAGTGACCCCAAGATCTATTAAAATAGAACAGGTCTGGTCAAAATAGTACCTTCAAATTCAACCATGGTTGGTAGAAACTCTGCCTGATGATCTTCAAGAGCTACGTTAATTTTGGGGATGCTCCTTTCCACTTCTCCCGCCATGGATGCCTCTTGAATTTGTGAGATCTGATCTGCTCCCTTGTGATGGGGACAATTTTTGACATAATGCGGGCGTCCGCATCCCCAACACTACACAGGTGGTTTATTAATAAATTCTGCTTCATTTCTTCCAGCCTGTTCATTCGCTCTGGTTTCAGTTGGTACTTTAAATCTGGGTTTATTCACATTTCGGTTAGTTGAACTTTATACATTCCTTTATTGTTGGTGCCCTTATTCCCCTTGTGGATGGGAATAAATTTATTTCCCTTTTTGTCAGCCCCCTTCTTGCTCGTATCACTCTTTGTTTTATTTTGTTGATAGAAGATCTGTGCTTTTCGAATGACTTAGTCCGTAGTTTTTAGGTTGTAAAATTCCATCATTTCCTTCATGCACAATGTAAGACTTCTGATAAATCGCTATACTTTGGCCTTCTCTTCACGAATATACAGAACATACCGCAATAATGAGGTAAATTTTGTTATAAACTTGTCCCTGGTCATTTGGCCCAGACGAAGATGATGGAATTATTTTGCTTTCTCATCATAAAACCTTTCTGTCAAATATTTTTCCTTAAAAAATGTCTGGAATTTCTCTGAAGTTATGTTTTGCTCATTGACCCCACGGACTGTTTTTACTTCTGCCCACCACAATGTGGATTTCCCTTGAAGTTGGAAAATGGTCAGACGGGCCTTCAAATTGTAATCATACTCGTATAGCTGGAAATACTTATACATATTAATTAACCATGCTTCCGCCACCTCTTCTTGCTTACCATCGAAGAGAGGAGGCTTGATTTTCTGAAACTCTCCTTAGAGTTCGATTTTCTATTTTTTTTTTTTAGTCTTATGATCAGACACATTACCCTATTCTTCTTCTTGGTTTTCTGCACCTCCTTCCGATTCTACATTTTCAGTCTAAAATTCTTGTTCCTTTGTTGTATAGTCGTGTTCAGGGCTGGGAACCAATGGTTGATGATTTTGTCTATCTAATAGGCTTTTAAGGATCTTTTCTTATTCCTGTGTTAATCTTTCATTGTTTGCCTAGAGTCGGTCCATTTCTCCTTTCAATTCTTGCACAGTCGCTCGAATGTCTGTATTGGGATTTTGCGGCTCATCCCCTAGCTGCACCCAGACCTTAGGATTGCCTTCCTGAAATGGTGTTGGTCCTGTTCCTAATACAGAATTGTGTGGTGGATTCCCAGTTTGCCTCATACTGATTTTTGCTGCCTCCTACGTGCACAACATCAAATTTGTTATTCCTTATTCGAGAGGTCTCAGTTTTGGAAACTTGAGTGCTCTGATACCATATGTAACACATCCTTATAACAATACAATTTTTTTATTATTATTCCCAAACACCTTAGTAATAACTTAACTTCGATAAAATGACATTGTATTGAACTACAGATTAATAATACAAAAATATTGTCAAATATTACAATGCGTGGGTTCATAAGCCATGTAGGATTATATGTATGTGTGATTAAATGACATTATGGTCACAATCGTTTGATATTTATGGAGGTTTGGATTGCGCGTTTAATGCCTATCTGTTACCATCCTCAAAATCCCACCAACTGTATGTGATATATTAAATACCTGGTTGCCCTGGCCAAGTGGTAGTATGATCCGCTCTAAATTATTATATGACTGTATTTTCCTTGGGATTCACTTACTCTGGTTGACGTAAAGGTTCAATCAGGACTTGTTGTTTTTTTCATTCAACTCCCAGTGGTTTGGCCTAGTGTATTGGGTCCTGATTCCTCTGGTTGTCTCGCAAGGCGTAGGTGATGGTTTATTCCTTAGCTCTGTCCCTCAGTATCTGGGTTCTTATTGAAACTTTCTATCTCCCACCATAGATTCTTCAAAGGCTAGACTTCATTCCACTATACCAGGCTTTTTCTCTATCTGTTACACGATGGTAAGCTTCAATTGTTTTTTTCTTTGTACCTTATTATGTTATCGTTAGTTTTTCTACAGTTTATGATGAAGTTAACAACTAATCTCTAATTATTTGTTTGTTTTCAAGTGTCGAAGCTTTCAGACGATGCCAAGGCAGAAACCCTCTTACCGGTTTGGTCTTTCCAGAAAAGGAAACCTTCCCACATTGGGTATTTATCCTCTACTACTCTTTTTCTTGGCAAGACTCTGTGGCCACAGGGTCTAGAAATTATTAGAGACATGGTACTAATTTCATGAGGATCTTCCTCGACTTATGGGAGTTTCATATCCTTTGATTAGTTTCTTTTTTTTACTGTGTAATTTAGTTGGTTTGGCCACACTTTATAAGTTTCTTTTAAGTATGTAATGTAAGTGGTTCAACCACATATTACAATTTATGGGTAGTTTTCTTAGACCGTTGTTTTCATACAGGCAATGTTATTGGAAACTTATAAGAAGAATATATTTTTCTGGCTACTGTTAATATTTCTATTCTTCTGTTGAAACATTGTTTGTGCTAGTTCCAATTTTTATAAATGTATCCTCTCATTTTTGGTGTGGGCTTATTGTAGTGAGTCATACATCTGAAAGGTCGAACTCTTTCCTTCCATTTAAATGTCTTTGTTAAATTATGGTGAGGGATTGGGATATTCTGAGTTTATGGTGCATCCTAGCCATATATGAGGAGTCTGGTAATGGCTCGAAATTCTCAGTTTCGCTTTTGTCTCTTATATGCTCATAATAGGGATGTTTACCGATGTTTGAACTTGTTTTTTTTTTAAGTAAATATCTCAGTCGGAACCCTTCAAGGGTGTTGGAATAAATTCATAGTCCCATGTTACTCTTACTACCAATTCTTTTTTGTCTAAATCATATCTAGGAAATGTAGATTGCTATGTTCTAAATGTTCTAATATTTCTAGGTAATTTGTGAATAGAAACAAAGGGCTCTACTCATTTGTTGCTTGTGTTTATACAGTTAAATTTTTATAATCTAAGAGTAATTTATTTTTTTATTTATTTTTTAAGGATTTTAATTTAATACGACATAATGATTTGCTAGAGTCCCTTTACACTTAAGTTCTTATGGAAAGAAGGTCTTGCATAATTTTTCTTCCAGATGAATTTGTTAGTTTAAGAAATAAAGCTCTATTGTGTAACTATATTCAGCACTACGACTTGTTGATACTAGCTCTCCATTGCTGGGTTTGCCTTTGATGTTTTTCTAATTCTCTAAATATTTACTGCATTTCTCATTGAAATAAGATAGGTGGTTCACTGTTCTATTCATGTAATCTTTTAATTTAGGGAACTTTCAAAAGAAACCCCATTCTAGAATAAAACAACTAAGTAATTAAATTAAGTGATAACTTAGAAAAGAAAAACTTCTTTATCTATATGAATTCAAATCTTTACTTCAGAAATTATCACTTATCTATATATGCTGCTTTCAGACATATTTTACTTATCTGAAGATGCTTCTTCCAGTTTTGGTCTACCCAGACCTGCACTTATTTTCTCCCTATCGTGAGACTCTCTTTACCAGAGAGTCTCCCCTCGTGCTACCCCTGAACCAAGGGAATTCTTTCTCTTCTTAGAGTATGTATGCATATTCAGCTATCTAGTCTTAACCACACATAGCTCTCCAAGAATTGCCTGACCTCTCAGCACAGTCTTTTCTTCTCTATTACTCTATTCCTAATCTCAGATAACCAATCCTCTTGATCTTTTTTCTTTCAAATACCCTCCAAGATTCAGTTTTTGTTTTCTTGGAACAGGTAACTGTCTCTTTTAACTAATTAATAAAAAGAAACAGTATTTACTTATAACTGCAAAATTTCTTTCCATAACTTAATTTAAGAACAGTTTATAATTTTCAAGAAAAATAATAGTTTTGTTTGGCTGCAGTAAAAAAAAAATATTGACATTAACGGGGATATTACACTTGAGTAGTTATGAGAAAAAGATATCAGTGAGGATTGCTTTTGATATAGGTCACATTAGCCCTTAGCATAGTTAGAAATTTTCCTAAAAAAATTTGAACTCATAACCTTCACACCATAAAATATCTTAACAAAACCCCTATATTCTATGCCCATAGACATTTAATAATATTTTTTTTATGTATATCATTTTTTCTAATATAATTAATTTATTATTTTTTTATTATTATTTTAATATAAAACTTTATATTGATATGGATTCATTTTAAATTGCTATTTTAATTAAATAAAAAAATTAATTGTTTCCTCAAATGAAAAATCTTACATTTTTCACAAAATATCAAACGCAATGGCATATTTTCCACTATCTTTTAAAAATGTTAAATATTATTAACTTAAAAGCAAAATATTAAATTTTATTAACTAAAAGGCGTTATTGTTTCTTGTAATTAAAATAATTATGTTATATTTATCTCAACAAAATTATGGATTTTGAATAATTTATTATAAATTGTAATTAAAATACAAAATATTTTTGATAGTATTATTGGAATATAAATATTTACTTTAAAATATAAATTTTGATGTCTTCCCTTTTCGATCTCACTCTACCACATATGAAACTAAATTTATTGGTAGGTTTTTAGAAAATTAGAGTAGTTGTTGGAAATAAAGAGTAACACTAATAACATAAAATCAAAAGAAGAGATAACTAGAACATGGTAACCAATTCATGTGTCTAATGACGTCACAAGCGCTAGATCCTTTGCACTCAAATCTCATGGCATTGTAGGTTTAAACTGACATTGGACGTGACTTTCGTTTGAGGTAAGTGGGTTTCCACTCTGTTGAGGGAAGCCTATAGTTTCCTTTGCTTTCGTTGAATATGATTTGGGAAGGAAACAATGTCGTTCATGTCCTCATGTTTTTCTCTTAAGGCCCTTCCGAACAAGGTCTTGAGCTACCAATGGAGAGTTACAAAATGCATGTAATGGTTCATTCTGTCCCTAGTATGACTAGGGTCAAGAAGACACTGAGAAACCTCGTCCAGTAACTCAAAATATGAGTAAGCCTATCATTCCTAGGAAACATGATCCTCAAGCCTTTGAATATTCCCTTAGTTACTCATAGAGGTAGCTGAGTAATATGTAGGCGTAGCCTCCTCGGCTTGTGATTGGGCTTGTGAGTGGCTTTGTTGGACATAGCCACCTACCCTATGGTGCCAACACATCCACTAATGCAGCATGAAGTAAACACTTAACACTAAGGCAATAAAGAGCCAAAAAATGCAAATCCCTCAACTTTCATAGGTTCAATCAGAAGTCAACCCTTGAGAGATGAACAACGAAGTAAAATAAGAGAGACACAATACTTATCCTCCAGATGCCTCATAGAAACAATCAACTAAACCTCAAAAATTCCCACACAAATTCAATAACATATAATAGAATGTAGGATTGTGGCAAGCCAATCCACCAAAAGAGTAAGTATGAGAGATCACCCAACGCCCAAAGTGGGTGATCACCAATCCTTACAATGAAACAAAACCTCTAGATGTAAAAGACAAAGAAAAACAATAGACGCCTTCAAAAATATTATTCCAAATCCCACAATGAACCAGTCATAGATAACTAAGGGAAGAAGTGCATAAGGCCTAGATAACGAGGACACTATTTTGACAGAGAGGAAAGAAGCCACGACCTAGAAAATTAAGAACCTCGAGTCTAAATCCCATCCAGTGCAACCTAACTAGTTTTTTGAGCACTCGATGTAGACTCCATCCTCCACCTTACTACCCACACATGCTACAACTCTACCTAACACCTAGAAAACAAGAGAATTCTCAATACCATTCCTCACTCTCGCAACAATAGCTCTGACTTACCAATTTAAAATAGGAAAGTTCCCCTCTACTTCTTGGACCTTTGACCTCGTCAAAATGTCACTTAGAAACTAGACACTGAGAGGTCGAGGAAAATCACACCCTCATTAGGGAAGAAAACAACCCAGGGCGTAAAAGTTCATCTCTCTACTTGGAAACCATAGAAGAATAATCTAGAGTTCGACTAGCCATTATAAACAATCCTATCCTTCACATGTTTTATGCATAGGGTGGGAGGCCATACCACCCCTCTTAAATGCCTTCTTAAATGCCTTTGAAATTTAATGAGGTGGCGGGCACCTTCATTGGAGATTTCTTTCTCTTTTATTTAAATAATTTTTAATAGTTT
>APFE030249950.1:40352-52283 GCA_000404065.3 Pinus taeda
TTTGAATTCCTCTAACAATTATCCTATTTCAGCTCATGTGACACTAGCTGACGCAGATTTTGTGGCTTTGGACGATATGGTTCTTTTTCCAATTTTTTCTTTGCTCCTAGAATACTTTTCACATAGATCAGCAATTTCTTTGAAAGGTAAGGTGGAAATATCACCTTTGTCCATCAAATTAAGATCATCTAAGTATTCCTCTCGAATGCCCTTCAAAAATATTGTTCTAATGAGATCAAGAGTCATGGATCGATGTTTTGATTTTTGTAAATTGTAAGCAAATCGTTCCAAGTACTCCTCTAGACTTTCATCCTCTTGTTGATTCATCCTAACGATATCATCTTTAGAATCCTTTGATCTACAATAAGGTTGGTATTTCCTTAGAAATATTCTTCGCATGCCATCCCAATCAGTTATTGCATGCTCACCAAGTCCCATGAACCATCTTAGTGCTGATGCCTTTAATGTTGTTGGGAAGAGTCTAAGCCTATGGGAATCATCTGTGTAACCATATGTTCGACATACAATGTCAAACTCAAACAAGAATGAATCTGGGTCTTCTGAAGCCATGCCATAAAAGTTTGGTAACACAGAAGGAGGTATGTTTTTCATTTTTATTTCCTCACCAGGGTTGCCTTCTGGTTCGTGGATAGGAAATTTAAAAATTGATTCTTCCTCCTCTCCTTGATCATGTTGTTGTTCAGGAGTGGGTCTTCTTGTTGATCCTCCTCCTTCCTCAGCCATTTTTATAGATTCTTCTGGTGATTTGATTGTTTGTTTGGTATCACTCGTTCCAAAGAGTTGTTCTAGAGATTGTTGAGTTATTTTTCTACTTTCTCTCTTTGTAGAAGATTCAGGGAGATGTTTCTTCTGAGATTCGTGTGCAAATAAGATTTGTCTCTCAATAAGTGTAAGTCTTTGGCCTAATTTGTGTTTATCCTCTAATCTTTGTATGGTGGTTTCCTCAGCTGGTTGTTGTGTGTTTAGTTTTTCTGAAAGGGTCTGTTCCTGGTGATAGGTTAGTTTTTGGATGGGGGGTTTTGTGAATCTACCTCTATTATCTCTAGATCTAGGCATAAGAAAACATGATCTCTAAAGTGACAGTCAAATCTATGTTGTATTTTTGGTTTGTTTTTGTTGATTTATTTATTTTTTAATATTTTGATTGATTTTTTTTCGAAACCCTCTAACTACGCCTCCCCGGCAATGGCGCCAAAATGTAGTGGCCAATCTAGGGTGCTAGATTAGACTAGATTTATTATCTACTTGGGTAAGTAAACTTCGATGCGTGTGTCTAAAATCTATAGACATAAAGGATTCCTAAGTGTTTGTTGTGATAGGCGACAATACTTCTTTACAGAAGGTTAAGATATGTTTCCCCTCACCTTAATACTCAGATCACCTAGGTTATCTAACTGTCCTAAGGATATAGAGTATAGCTAGACTGAGATTTTAATCCCCTTACAAGGATGCTGTGCACAAAAACTCTGTCTAGTTAACACTGAAGTATTCATAAATAAATAAAAAACACACTAAACTTTAAATACATAAACAAACAGAGTCTATGGAGATGCTTTAAAATATAACGCTGGCTCAAATCTCTTACAAGACCTAGTTCAATGATCTAACGATAAGATCTTCAAGCGATCACCATAAATACCATTTGTAAGAAATCATAATCGAATTGACAAAATCATGAGCATGGAAATAACATTAAACAGTATGCGTTCTATGTAAATTCAAAAGCTATGGAAATAACATTAAACAATATGTGTTCTATGTAAATTCAAAAGCTATGGAAACGAAATGAACAGTATACCAATCCACGCAGGGCCCGTCCACGTTTCAATGGTACATTGGAATGAACTCAAGCAACGAGAGTATTAACGCATAGACAATGCTGGATTAAAATCGTAACTATATTCGAACGCTGAAGATTGCAATCACATATATGAGTTCAATTCTCAAAACAATACACAGAGATAATCGTAACTTGTCTCTGAAACAAAAATAATACAGAGTCTTTATCTGCCTTCCTATCTGAATCGAATGCACATTCATTAAGCAGATGTGTCTGCTTTTACAATGGAGTGATTTTTGGTCATTCTAATATGAACCAATTTCCAAAAAAGACAAAACAAAACCGGTTTGGAAACTATGGCTTTTACTGCCTTTGTAACCAAAAGGCTGGGGTTTGACCCAGCGTTGACCGCATAACTAGGAGCTTTTGATCTACTGTAAAATCGATTTTTCTCCATGCATGTACATTTAGGAGCTCGTTCCTATCCATTACTTTGGCTTGCCTGTTATGCCACATGTCATATAATAAACCATTTACAGGATGTTATGTCTTCCTGTAACCTTTTTGTTGAAAATTCCTAATTTCTAACATAAAAATTCATAAATTAACTTTAATGCAAACTAACAACTATAATGCTATTAACTAATCAATTTCGATGGATGTAAAGGGGTCTATGGAGGAAAGAGATGGACAAATGATGATGTTTTTAGAAGAAAAAGATGGTAATGGAATGGTACCAATAGATCCAGAGGCTGGAATTTTGTATCTTATAGAGAAGTGCTATTGGTTTTCTGGTGTACATTCATAGTGTTGGGTGATCTAAGCTTTACTTGAGCTGAAGAAGGGTTTTCTAGTTGGAGGATGATGTTGGGTCAGAACATATGGTTGTAATCTTCTTGCTACTTTTCATCTTAATAAATATATTCAAGTTTTCCTCCATATTCTTGTATGTTTACTTATATATGCATTTTTATGGTTAACACACATCTGGTCCTGTGTTATTTATGAATATAGATCTTTGTTCTTCGATAGTAGTATGTTGTTGTGATTCCACAGGTGCTCTTTGACGCTGGGCAGACGAAGAAGAAGCAGCAAAGCTCTATCAGGAAGGAGAGGAAATTAAGCGGAAGACTAAGGTTGGTCTCCTTGGTTCTCCTCTTGTCTATTTTCATAAAGGAAAACGAAAGTAGACTTTACTTGTTTGTTTCTAAGATAGCTACCAGTCTTAGTGGGAATAACAGCATCCGAGTGGACACTATTCCCGGTAACAGTAGGAAGACATCAATAATTTGAAACATTAACCAAGGAAATGATTCTTGAACTTACGTATGCATGGACCAAGTTGTTGGAGATGATCTACACCTCATTGAAGATGGTTTTGTATTCATAAAGCCATAGAACACAAGGATCCAATTCTTGTAGAAATGGGTTATGTCTTCCTCTCTATATGATATGCTCATTAGGACCATGGAATCTTAAACTACCAACTTGAAACTCTAAGTGGAGTACAACACTTAGCTAAATTCCTTGAATGAATTTGGTGCCATCCCATCACTTCACTAGTTTTTTAGGGGTCATTGGTTTCTCTATAATCTTAGGCTTTCATTGGTAGCTCATGTTGTCAATCCATTTAGAGAGCTCAAATCTACTTACTCAGTGTGACCTGCTTTTGTTATTAATAATAAAATTCCTCCATGGATGTCAATAAAGAGGGAGCACATAATATTGGCAATGATTGTTCTACGCATTTGTTTAGAATGCCTTAAAAGGCCTCATTCATGAGAAAGTTAGTCAAAGATAAACATTGTAGACTTTTACAATATTGAAGAATTGCTACAAACCCTTCAAGTAGAGGTTACTTATCACATGATCTATTTTTTTGGGATTAATAATACACAAGAATAAACAAGTGAGAAGAGAGAAATTTAGTTTATTGTAATAGTAACCAAATTTACATTTGTCATTTGACAAAATAAGTTAGTACATAGGTGAGCTTAGGCCAACCCCTTAAAAGTAGCCATACGACCTTCCTCTTTTGCAGCTCCTTGACCATAAGGGTCTAACTGAAAAACACATAGTTTCATTAAAGAGTTGTAGGTTGAGGCAACCACTTCAAGCCCTTGAACTTGAAGATAATCCAATATTTGCAATTGTTTACAATAATAAGTCCATTATACACACTCCTCATCTGAGAGTTGCCTAGAGAGGGAGAATACTTGATTGATGCCAACCTTGTAAATGAACAACCTTTCCTACTCATTGGTTGGAATCTCCATCACTAGTTGAAGGAGTATATGTGTCATGAATCAAAGATGATATCTTAACACGAGTTATTGACACTAGAACATGCTTCCCATGGATCTCATGGAAAAAATATGAAGAGACTCTTTCAATATTAGGAAACATGTGCTCATACTCTACTTAATTTGTAGGTGGTAGCGCTTCAATTTTTTCCATTTAATGGAAAATCTCACCCAAAAAGTCAACTTTTGAAGAATCAATCCTATGCTAAATCACTCCTACCTTCTCATTGTTAAGATCTTTGTGAGCTTTCACCAATGACCCTTAAAGTTAGTGTCCTTTAGCACCTTGAATGGTGGAATAGGAGATGTTGCAATAGGAGGTAAGATCCATTCCCCTTCACCTTTGTCAAGATCTCTAGATGCACCTACAATCTATAACCCTCCTTTGACTTAACAAGAAATTTTGTTATTTTTTCACTTCCTTTACATACCCTCCCTATAGGGGCATCCTCATAAGAAGAGCTTATCGTTGAAATATTACAACAACAATTGGGGCGCACCATCTCTTTATAGGGTTTCAAGGGAGGGGTATTGGAACATTTTATCCCCTATAGCCCTTAAGACCTTCTAACACATTAATGAAATTACATATTGATAACTAGACCCAAAGATAGATCCAAAAGTTCAAGGCAAAACCCAAATAGAAAGAATCACACCATTGATTAAGCATTGATATTGAGTTTTGGTAAAATCAAGGACCTCCTTTTAAGATCTTGACCTTGTTTTTATCATTCTAAAATGGGAGGTCTAAAACCCACATTAAAAAGGGGAGGTTTGCACCTTAGCCTTTGAAACCTTTGTCCAACACAAATCTATCTAATGGACTAACTTGAATATGTCAGTTCCCGATTTCTAGAGTACATAATCAATGTTTTTGAGGCGAACTCTCTAGCTCCAACTAAAATTTAGTCCTATTAAAGAGGAAACTTGAAAAATACTATTATTTGGAGATATTTTCCTTTCCTTTGAATTGATTTACAACAAACCTCGTGCCTTGCCTTTCTCATCTTTCTCTTCCTATTTCCAACAAAAATAATCATTAATCACATATCATAAACACTTTATATAAATAAATATTGCAATCATTAAATTAGAGAGTATATTTATGGGTGAACCCATGCAACAACCCATTGCAGTCTAATATGATTCTAATTTTCCCCTCAAAACACACCTTAGCAAACTCTTACAAATCTTGGCTTCCATATCAAATTAGTGTAACTGCGGGGAGAGCAAGGCTGTCAAATATTATTGTTATTTTTATTTTGGGATGGCGCAAAATGTACCGAGTTGAATTCTGGTGCTTTATTTGAAATCAACCATTACCTTCCGATTCTACATGTGCACAATGTCTAACTATGAGGTAGGGTTTTTCTTCATTTCTTTCATTTTCTTTAGGTTTTCTATTGGGTGGGTGCAAGATGGTCAAATATTATTGTTATTTTTATTTCAAGATGGCGCAAAATGTGCAGGGTTGAATTATGGTGCCTTCATTTGAAATCAACCATTACGATTTTGCATGTGAAAAATGTTTGACTATGAGGTAGGGCTTTTCTTCATTTCTTTCATTTTCTTCAGGTTTTTTGTTGGGTGGGGTCGTTGATTTCATGGGACCTCCTCTGACGTAGGGTTTTTCTTCATGTTTTCTATTGGGTGGGGCCGTTGATTTCATGGGACCTCCTTTGGAGCCTCCTTTCCTGACTGGGAAGTGTCAATAGCTTTTCTCCCCGTTATTAACTCTAACAAGACCACTCTGAAATTGTATACATCTAACTTGACAATTTGCTGGCCTGTGATAGCATAATCTGGTGCACAATATCCATAAGTTGCCATTACTTGTGTGGAAACGTGAGTCTTATCTCCAATAGGTCTGAGTTTGGCCAACCCAAAACACGATAAATTTGGATGAAGTCCCTCATCCTGTAAAATATTAGAGGATTTAAAATCACGATATATGACTGGGGGGTTGACTTTGTCATGCAAATATTCCAACCCTCTTGCAACACCTGCAGCTATTTTCATTCTTGTGTTCTAATATAATGGCTCCGTATTAGACAGGAGATCATGGAGATGGTTTTCCAGTGATCCCAATTGCATGTACTCGTATACCAAAAGCCTCTAATCCCCATCAATGCAATATCTAATAAGGTTAACAAGATTTGGGTGATGAAGAAGACTCAACATCAAAACCTAAACAAGGAACTCCCTGTTTCCATGCAATCCATTCGTGTTGACTTACTTGATAGCCATAATTTGACTAGTGCTCTCAAGCCTCCCTTTATAAACTCCGCCAAAGCCTCCTTCACCCAACAGACACTTAGGCCAAAAATTATTCATCGCTGTAGCTAATTCTCGAAAAATGAATGTTTACGCAGCAATATGTGGTTTCCCCATCTTGGGAGGTTCATATTTCCTGTTCCCATGGAAGGAATTCGATCTCAATCTATCTAAAGAGGATTTTGGAATCTGATTAGAAGATGAAACAGGGTATTCATGGTCATATTTTCTCTTAATATCATTGAGTTCGTACCTTTTCAAGTGTTTCACGTCTTTTACATCCTTTACAGATCCACAACATGGAAAACAAATCATTTCTCTGCTCAGCTAACAATTAATCTCAGTAAGAGCAGAGTCTAAGTTCAAGGGGAAACAATAAAAGTCAATAATAGTTCAAGGGGAAAAAAAGAAATCCAATAATAGTTCAAGGGGAAAGAAAGCAAGCTAGCAGATCATAGTGATATCTTTGATCAGGTAAAAGTTAATCTTAGTATGAGCAGAATCCAGTAAAAATTCAAGGGGAGAGAAAGCCAACCAGGCAGCCAGCAGAGTAGAGTGTGATATATTTTTACCTTTCTATTCTTGTTCTGTTTATTTAAATCCTTTTGCTTAGTGTGGTCATGCGTAACTTTAAAAAGGCTACAAACATATATATAAATAATATTCAATAATATCTTTCTCTCTCTCTCTCTCTCTCTCTCTCTCTCCCTATATATATGTATATATATATATAACAAGGCAAGCTATAGCGTGGTGGTCAACCGAACATACAAAAACCAATGCTTTTAGCATTCGACTCCATCCATATAAAATGCAGCACAGTGAGGATTTAGACTATCCATGACCACAAACTGCATATCCTCTAAAGGTTTCCGGTGGCACTTATTTCCAGTGGTGCATATCCTCTGATATTTATTTGAATGTATAAATATCCAATGATTCAAGAGAGAAATGGGTGTAGGATTGGAGGAAGCATCATATGCCAATGTTTCCTTAACATGCATTAACTAGAACTGACAAACTTGTGGGTGAACATTGATTAGAGCGGTGACAAAACTAGGCAGAGTGGTACTTAAGTACGTTAGGTTAGCAATATGGAAAACATAAATGGTAAAATGCTTAGGTGTAGTTTTAGTAGGAAAAAATGACATGCATAGAGAGGGCACAATTTTGGTGAGGGTGCCCACATTAAGGCCACAAAACTAATGGCTTTCACACATTTAAGTAGGCTAGAGAGGAACCTATGATGATACTAGGTCAAATACACACAAAATTGATAGGAAATATTTAAATAACTCATGTGGATTTATTATATTCACAAGATGTACATAATAATACATAGTTTTATGACCCTTGGTTTTCATCTTCCAAGCGGTCACTTGGACTTCAATGACTATTCGAATTCCTCCACACCAACCCTAACAGATTAGGTGTCTAACAAAATTTATACTAATGTATTCAACTTGCATCTACATGAAACACAAAGGAGGAATCCAACAACCTTTTTTCAGAACCCACTTAACTTTTTTAGAAACTTGGTAGTAATACCAAAAATGGTTGCAAACTACAAAATGCTTTAACCATTTTACCAAAAACTTTGTTAGAAATTGTTGGAAATTATTGTGTATAGACCCTTCTACAATATGTCCCTTCTTTCTCACAATAACTATTAGAAAAATATTCTAGGATAGTGATGACTCTGTGAATTACAATCTTTCTTTGGCATGAAGAAAACAATAAAATTTACAAGCTCTAAATATAGAAACTATGAAATCAAGCACTGTGTCTACACCATATATTTTGGGATAAAAATTAATTACAACACAAGATAGTTGGAATACTTTTAAAGAATATGGTTTGCAATATGTTATTTCACTCTTTTTTCTGCATCTGATGAAGCCACTTTTTTTTGCAATCTGATATTTTTACTGAGGTATTAAAGATATATATATTTTTAAACTCCTGGTCATTGATTCAATGAATTTATCTTCGTTGCCTCTTCTATATTTCTTGCTATTCAACAAGACCATTGTAGGTGCTTATACTCGTTGAAGATCGTGCATATCAAAGACATTTTCAAATTTTAGAATTTTTTGGGAAGTAGCTTTTCGAAACTAGCCTTTTTCGAAATTCTTGTATAGGAAACCACCCAAATTCTTGCATAGGAGGCTACTTTTGCATTCTGGGTTAAATTCAGTGTTTTGATGTGTCTTTCCATAGTTTCTCAATTAGATGGAATAGTTCCTCTGTGAATAATTATTGTGGAAGAAGGATAACTTCTCCTATTTAACAACATATAAGAAGGCTAGGTTGTATTTAAGAAATATCCCATAATTTGGTACCTCATAGTATATGTGCATGGATGATTTTAAGCTATGGGGCTCAATGTCAAGATTGAAAAATAAAGGATGTTAAGAGTTCTACCAGGTTTTGAGTGCAATATTTTACTGAAAATATTTCATAATAGTAGACTATCATGGTCAAACAAAATACAAAATTGGTTGGTAATATGTAAACTTCAAAATCAAGAGACCCTGCAGCATCAAGGAAAGCATAGGTCAAATTCAATGCATAGGTGGTATAAACAAAGGTATAGAGCATCTATCATTTTTTATTTCAATAATTATATTTTCCAGGTTGATCTTTTTGTAAATTATATATTTTTGTAAAATAATGGATAATCTCTCTAAATGAATGTGATAGAAGGAAGGATCACTTGGTGTTGGTTTTTTAGAAAGGACATGGGATGAATAACTCCAAATTGGGGTTTTATATGTGTTCTTCTAAGGCTTAAATCTTGGTACTATTAACATTCAGTGCCCATTATTTGTCTTTAATTCTTTGCTTTGATAGCCTAGTTGTTTTGCAATGGCCTTGGGCAGTTGACATTGTCACAAGGCATGATAGAACCTAAAAATGGCTGCCCTTGGGCATGAATTGAGTTTACCAATTCTTTGGTTATTCATGGAGGTAGAAATTGCAATGATTGTTTCTCTAAAAATGTCGAGAAAGGTTATCTTAAAGGGATTCCTTGAGGTAATAGAATCCTTTCTGATGAAACTCCTATGCACATATTTGTTGGTGTTCATTTTGGTGTATGTGATAAGTTCAAGCAATGCACACTCTATGTACTTTTTTGGTTGAGTTCTATCTAATTCGATTTTAATACTCGGGTATAGGAACTTTGGAAACCATGTTTGGTTGTAAGTATTTGTGGGCTAACAAAATATATTTTTTTTGTTTTCATTTAAAAAAGAATTTGACTATGCTGATATTATTTCATAAGGCCTTTACAAACCTCCTACTAACATAAATGCTTGATAGTAACAATTTCCTTCCTATACACAGAGGACTGGGAAAACCTCAAAATCTCCCTTGAACCTCTCACTCTACTCATTCAACTTCCAAGCAAGAATGCATGATCTGAATTCTGTAAAGTAACTTTACAACTTTCATGATTGAAATGAAAACTTTACACATGAAATACACAGTTTTGGATCAGAGTACAAAAACTACAAGAATTTATGCCAAAGAAGATGAAAGATTTGCAAAAACTTAATAGTTCATGTGCAACTCTAGCAGAGTCTTAGTGAAAATCATATGTCCCACTCCCACCAAGGGCATTGCTCCTTTTCTTTTCTCTTAAATTCTCACCCCACAATTTGGCTTCAACAATTGCATGTTCACGATCTCAACTAACAGCTAAGACTCGCTTCCCATCTCTACTGGGTCTCCCAATTTTTCTACGGCTACACCTCATCCCATCAGACTTGTTAGAATCTCTATAATCCCTACCACTACCCTCCTGAGAACCTTGAGGCTCATTTGAGGTATTTTAAGCCCTAACACAAGTAGTGTGACGTTTAGGGGAAGTCATTGCAAGGCGTAGTTCGTGATGGTTATTTCCATGTCTACTTACTTTATCAGTTCCCCTTTTTGATCCATCAGGATACTTCCTCTCCTTGTTCCTTTCCCATGGGCAAGAGTATATGGTGAATACTGATTAGTTTGAACAAGATTCGCTGTAGGATCATACATCTGGGATGCAAGGTAACCAAGAGCTATTACTACATCACTAATCAGGGGCTGAGTGGCAGCATCCTCTCAAAGACACATTGCTATCACAACAAGTTCTTGATACATGCCTCTCACATGATAGAGTCCATTAAGCTTTGGATCAACCATCTGTGCAAATATTTTTTGGTCCTTGAACAAAGATCGTGCCCAAGAACAAGCTTTTTCTCCTTTGCTGACTGGGAATTGTCAATAGCTTTTCTCCCTATTATTAACTCTAACAAGACCACTTCAAAACTGTACACATTTGAATTGACAATCAACTATCTTATCATAACATAATAAGGTGCACAATATCTATAAGTTCCCATTACTCGTGTGGAAACGTGAGCCTTATCTCCAACAGTTCTGAGTTTGGCCAGCCCAAAATCCGATAAATTTGGATGAAATCCCTCGTCTAGTAAAATAATAGAGGATTTAAAATCATGATATATGACTGGAGGGTTGTCTTTTTCATGCAAATATTCTAACCCTCTTGCAACACCTACAACTATTTTCATTATTGTGTTCCAATATATTGACTCCTTATCAAGTGGGAGATCATGGAGATGGTTTTCCAGTGATCCCAATTGCATGTAATCATATACCAAAAGCCTCTGATCCCCATCATCGCAATATCCAATAAGGTTAAAAAGATTTGGGTGATGAAGAAGACTCAACATCAAAAACTTAACAAGGAACTCCCTGTTTCCTTGCAATACATTCCTGTCGAGTTGCTTAACAACCACAATATGACCAGTGCTCTCAAGCCTCCCTTTATAAACTCTGCTAAAGCCTCCTTCACCCAACAGACACTTAGGAAAAAAATTATTTGTTGCTGCAGCCAATTCTAAAAAAAGGAATGTTTGCGCAGCAATATGTGGTTCCCCCATCTTGGGAGGTTCATCTTTCCTGTTCCCACGGGAGGACTTCGATCTCAATCTATCTGAAGAGGCTTTGGGAAGCTGATTAGAAGATGCAACAAGGTATTCTTGGTCATGGTTTCTCTTAATATCATTGATTTCATACCTTTTCAAGTGTTGCACATCCTTTACATCCTTTGTAGATCCACAACATGGAAACAACCCATTTCTTTGCTTAGCTAACAATTAATCTCAGTATGAGCCTAATCCAAGTTCAAGGGAAAACAAGAAAAATTTATAACATTTCGAGGGGAAAAATGTTGGGTCCCCATAATACTAGTTATTACCCCATTACTATTGTAGTTGTACCCCTTATTACTATTGTTGTGCCCCTATTGTTACTATTGTGCCCCATAGAAGCCCACTATTGTTATTATTGTGCCCTTACATTATTATTGTTATGTAGGCTCTGATTATGTTATGACCCCTTAGAATCCTATATATAGAAATGAGGTCTTTTCATTTGTATCATCCAAGAATTGCTCATTTATGTAATGTGAAGGAGGTGTCCCCCTCGAAGAGGCTGAATTCTAAGGCGTTGATCTATCTTTTCTATCTTTTCTTGAGTTGGTTTCAT
>APFE030249960.1:0-15829 GCA_000404065.3 Pinus taeda
ATGTGTTATGCTCTCGCATTTTTATTTTTCCTGTGATTTAGAATTCGTATGCTGGTAATTTCTGTACGGGGTTAAAACCTACAACTGGACCTCTGATACCACAATAATGGTAGAAGTGTCCTTAGACACATAATTTTATTAATCAGAAAAAAAACAATTACATAATTTGATTTGCAAGAGTTTACACCCGAACAACACAAACACTCTTGCAATGAGCTATTTATAAGTTCCATGTCCTAACTACCTCTAATTATGGATCACTTATTAAATAACAAGTGTCCAGTTACAATAAATGCTATTCAAACCAACTAGCTAACAAATCTCCTAGAATAGAGCCTAAGATACAACACATTTGGAGAGTCATATCTAGTTACAACAATATGCTAATTCTAAAAGTCTCCATTAAATAATTAAACATTCTAGAATAATAATTATTAATTTAATATCTTAAATTAATAATTATTTTATTATAATTTTATAACCTATGATAAAATTGTATTTTTGGATCATCTAACATGACAACATTACCTAATTTCCATGGTCTTTCTTTTGAAGATTTATAATCATTCCTTCTCAAATTTTACGTTGTCTTTTGGGGATATGACTATATTTCTAATATTCAAAAATTGAAGATATTCCTCACTCCTTTGAGGGGAACAACTTTGAGATAGTTTAAGGGTTTAGGGGGAAAACCCATTACTACATGAGATGATATGAAGATGATTTTCCTCGGAAAGTATCAAGACTACTACGAATCCCAAGATGTGAAGAAAGAAATGTTTAATATTAGGCATAAAGATGATGAGAACATGGAGGGATTTGTGGAACATTTTTAATGTAGTTTACAGAGCTCAGGCCATAGTGATATAAATAAGAACATCTTGAAGATAATCTTTCTTTGGGAACTAAGGGAGGATTCTTTGTAACTTTTGAATGTAGTAAGAAAGGGATATATATCAAAAGAATAATTTGACACCATCTATGAATTGTGGATTAAGTGTTCATGAGGATTTGCAAGAAATAGGTAGGGGATCCAAACTCTCAAGACATCCAACGATGGAGTTACAAAAGTAGAAATTGGGAACTTGTTGGACAACTTGAGAACTGATATCCTGAGCACATTGTCATCACAGTTGGACGTTTTACAGGAGAAATAGAAGCAAATGGAAGTAGAGAAGGCTATGTCCATTTTCTTCCCTCAATGCAGGAAGAAGCACCCATTGAAGGAATGCCCATTGAATTCCATCGAGACTTGTGAGATATGTGAACATAGTCATTCTACTAGCACATGTCCATCGCTTCCTAGGCTGATGACAATTTTTCATGGAACAAATGAAGAAGTAGTTTAGTTGTATTTCATGGGATCATGGAAACCATGGAAACCATGGCCACAAAACATGAATCAAGGTATGCCTCAAGACCCTTATCAGTATTTCAATAATTTGAACTTTGGGCCTAAGTTTGTACCTTTTTCACCTTCATGGTTGTAGTCCTATTAATATCCAATTCCTTGGAAACCATGGTTCCCTCAATGTGGTCCAAACCCTTCATGGTCCCAAAATTGGCGTGGACCTCCTCCTCCTTTAGGATAATTCTCCCAACCTATGCCACAACAGTAGATACAACTACCTTCTAATGCATCCACTAGTAATCCTCCTCTTCATCCATAACTGATTGTTCCATCCAATCCAAATCCAAACAATAGAGGGGCTCAGCAGGTTGATACACTCAACCTCACTGCATACAATATTGCCACCGTGGAATGTAATGAATTAAATCTCTGATCCAGTCGGGTGGTAAATATTTTGACTTCACCAATAATTGTTGAACATACCGATGATGAAGTCTCAAAAACAAAACCTAGAGACTCTACTATAACAAGTGGGGATGAGTCAATACAAATTCCTATGAAACAACAAACCCCTTTGCAAAAAAATGTTACTAGAGGATGTCATAGTGGTCCACCTTATCCTGAGAGATTATCCTTGAGCAAACAAAAACCTCATCTTGAATTCTAATTTTGAGGGGAATTGAAAAATTTATTTGTCAAAATATAATTACTTCAGGTTATGAAGGATGTACCAATTTATGCCAAAACAATTAAAGAATGTTGCTCTAAGAAACTGGAAGAAAACCAAAGGATCCACTCACTATTCATGTTATGGAAAAACTATCAAATATAATGTTGGGGAAGCCTATACCTGTGAAATACTGGGATCCAGGGAACCCGATTCTGACAGTACAAATTAATGGGGTTGATATCCCAAATATGTTGGTAGACTTAGGGGAAACAATTAATATTATAACTTCTGCAAATGTGATTACCTTAGGCCTGCAGAACCTTAAACTAACTCCCAATGTCCTAGAATTGGTAGATCGATCTACTATAAGAACAATTTGGCCAAATTAATGTCTTTAGCTTGTTAATCATAAATTGTCAACCATGGTAGGTATACTGATGAAGTACAGGTGCACTATATGTGCTAAAAGTTATTTCTTATGTCGTTATGTTCTTGTTAGGGTATAAACTTAAGATTAGTATGGAGATGATGTCGTTAATTATATTAATGTCTCAATCTCTAAAGCTATTAGCTAATTTCTTAGGGGTTATTCTCTATTGAATCAGATTATGGATGATATGAGAATGATTCTAGATTTTACTTGTGCTAGACTGTTTTGGGCTTTTGTCTTGAATCCTTATGTTGCAGCTATAATTTACCAAGTGCAAGAGAAATATATTTTATCAAACTGTAAAGGAATATTGTCCGAATTCAATTGTTAAGGAGACGAAACTCGCTCTTTTGCTTATTTAATTTCATCCAAACAAGATATTCTGAACAACAACTATGCTATGAAGTAAACATAGTTGGACTAGAATAGATAAAAAAGAAAATGAAATAATCATAATGTACCAGATAAAAAGAAATTCAAATAGCAGATTAAACTAGGTATAAAGCAAAGGGAAGTGCTCATGCATTAAATGATTCACTAGCAAACTCATCATACTGCATTTCTCCACACAAAACCAGATTATTTCAAGGAATGAAAGAAATCTAATTGTCATTGGTTAAAGACCTATCACTAGTCGTAGGCGTCCTCCATGAATCAATCAATAATCTCCAATCAATGCAACACATACAAACATCAAACCAAGTCTATTACTTGCAAAACGAAATCTAACAAATTGTTTCGACAATTACATCATCTGGTGTGCACCAAATCACAGTGTGGCCATACTTTTTATAATAAGTATTTGGCATAATAGCATGAGCATTTTAAGCATAAATATATTTATATCAATTAAACTATATTGCTAAACCTTCGATTTCTTATTCCTAAAGCAAATCGATAAGGTTTCCATGAAACTCAGATTCTGTTCGAGCGACAATCATGTAGTTGACTTTGGGGTTTGACCTTGATATCCTGTGATCATATTGATGAGCTGGCTTGAGAGGATAGGGAGGAATCCACTAGGGTACCATTCCTTATCCATCTATATCCTTCGTCGTTGAGCTGGAGCTTCTGAACCTTGTAAACAATGGAGGTAGTTGTAGAAATCTGGATTAGGTGCGGAAACAAACCAATTTTGTACTGAAATGAATTCTTTAATAGAACAATAGGGTATATAGTCAATCATGAAGAAGAAGACATGGCATTTCTTACCTTCAACAAAACCTTGTGTCTATGGCATTATTTAGGTCGTAAGTATAGGAAAATAAAGAAAATATAGACAAAAATGGGTGTCAAGGTAAGACAATATTTAGACTTTGCATTCCCCTAGGCCAGAGGTTTTGTATATCCTCATACACTTCATCATTATCAGTCACCTGTGTCTTCTGATCATCACTTCCAAGTTTCACTTTCTTCTTCTTTCTGGTAGCTACTGGCATCCTAAGTTTTCTCATGAGAAATTTGTATTTTAAGCTAATAATCTCTTTTTGCATTGTCATGTTTTCCTTCTTTGGCATTTTGTACTTTTTATATCATAAACTCAAATGAAGGATGAGATTGTCACTTTTTTTAATATGGATCTTAGCTTGTGCTTTCAATGCTTGATTCTCATTCTTGATATACATGTTCAATGTTTCTAACTCAAGAAATCTCTTGCTTTAAAATGTTTGAGGCCAAGTGTTCCTGTGGTTCATTTAACTAATTGCTACCTTCTCCAGGACTTTGAATTTTTTCCTTAGTTACTACCTCTTTTCTTTCTCATGACTATATATAGTCATAAATCTCTCGTTGAATAGGGTCAAAACTCGGACAATGCACTAGGCTTCTTAGAGTTGAGCTGAAAGGTGGTGGTGACACTCTCGGTGATGGTTTTGGTGACCCTTTTTAGAGAAATTTTAGGTTTTTCAGTTGGCTCGTTCTCAGTTGGATCATTTTCAGTTGGCTCGTTTTCCTTGATATCAATACATTCTATAGCTTTTGAGGCTGTCTGTTTCATTGTGCTTAACCTTGTGCTCCTCCTTAGCCCTGAGGTTTGTAATCACTATACTTTCCTTCTTTTAGTCTCTGGTTTTTCTTCTTGAGGAAGGGTCTTTGTTTGTGGTATTTCCTTTGCTCTTTCGCTAACATTCTTCTTTCTAAGATTCCCCGTTTTCATTCTCTGCAATATATCCACCACGGGCAGCTCTTCTTCTGATAATTTTGGGTGAGTCAGGGGTTCCTTCTCTTTTACTACTTCTATTGTTCCCTTCCTTCCTCTGAAGGTCCTACTGATGCTGGCTTGTTCTAGGGATCTTTCTTCAAAATGGTTCCTCACCAGGAAACTCTCCCAGTTATTTCGTATACTCCGAATATGGAACTCAACCAATATCTTTATCAGGCCATGACGATACATGGCATTTTCTATAAACTAAATTCTCTTTTGAACATTTGTGGAAATCTTCTTGAGACTATGTAAGAGAAAATAAGGAAGATTCATCTGGTGATCTTCAAGAAAATGCATCATCATCCTAACATGGTAAAAATACATATACCCAAACTGACCCTCTCAGGTTACAAATTTTTGAAGTATAAGCAATAAATTTCTCCATTTACTCTTAAGGGCTATGCTGGGAATACCTTTCTTGAAGACAGTGGTGTCCTGTTCAAGCCCCGAAAATTGGGTCTACAACAAGGGGGATGCTGACCCGGTCCAGACCTTGGTTGGTAGCTCATTTTCCATTTGGTATAGTGGGTCCCATTGGGGATATGGGACCAATTTCCCAATTTATGTGTATGTGTGTGTGCAGAGTTGATATTTCCTTTCTAAAAGTTCCTAAGTGATATGCTCTAATTCTAACTCTAATCTAATGATATGCAATTGTATTCTAATAAACAGAAATATCTAAGTCTACGCTAACCCAGGGTGTAATCCTTTTTTTATGTGATCTAAAATGGTTTCAAATAATAATTGGTAATAAAGATCATTCAACTGTTATGAGAAAAGAATTCGATATAGATAAACCACTTCGTATAAGAAGTTAGACGAAACAGTTGTGAAAAACATATCGCATAATAAGCTACTCATACATTAAGCATAAATAAATAGCTATCACCGTACAAAAGTGCCAAATGATAACGCAGGCATTCACACATCAATATATAAACAACTAAACATGAATATCAGTTTAACACAAAGGCAAAAATAGTTAAGAGATAGAACTACCATTTATAACTAGTTCTACTCATGAGCTTCAAGCGATAATGATTTATCTCTTCTTAATCCAACATACACTAAGAGTATAGAACTGCAACATCAGTAGCAGATATTAAATACAGATATCAATAAATCTTGTTCCATTCATTCATCAAAACCTCCTTGGAGGGTACAAAAGTGCATGTTTTGAGGAAATTTTTTTGACAAATTTCAGGACCCTTCCCTAAATGCACGAGAATGGTTTAAATAATACTAACTAAACCTAAAAATAACTTATTACAAAAATGTAGGATACGGTTTAAATGACCGTCCTTTTTATAGGCAAAAATAAAGCAAAATTAATACTAATATTGAATCTAAAATTAACAACTAATTATTTTTGTATCTAATCCTTGAAATCACAAGCATTCAACATCTGTTTGAGAAGGGTCGGTTGGCTGACTTCAGACTTCAGCTGTCCTGCGAAAACGGAATCAGCAAGAGCTGGTGCCATCTTCTCGGCAGAATTGATGATGCATTTGAGAGTCATACACTCGTTGTGCGGTTTTACCAAATATGCCCAATAAGAATCCCAATTCAACTCAGTTAATATTTTGATTGATTCTGCCTTTTCTTGAGCCTTCTGTCTCTAGCCTGTTTGCAATTGTTGTGCTTATATACATACCATATTGAAGATATTTCAGACAATTGCTACTGGTTTTAGGATTCAAGTTTTACTTTTTTACCTCTAGTGTTCTTTTTTATGAATTTATGGGCTTACAGGTGACTGAGGAATTAGAGGCCTTCCATTTCAAGAAGTTTTACCCAGTGATGCACGATTACGCTAATCGCGCATCGGAAACTGCCTTCGTTTCTTGATACGGGCTTCGTTGGTGCGATTTTTGCCTCTTGTGCGCTTTCTTCTAGTGGATGTAAAGCTCAAAGTTTGTGAAAATAATAATTATGTAAGCTCTTGACCCTGAGTCTTAAATCGTCTGTTTTTTGATGTCAACGCTATCCAGTATCCATTTTACCATGTCCGTGTAGGGGAGAATTTTGAGCCTCACCGCTATCCAGTGCAAGAACGAGCAAGCTAAATCTGCAACTGATGCTTCAGAAGACCCTTGTGAGCCTGCAGTAGTTGTAACCTTCATCACCTTAGGATTTTCTTCTTTAAGTAAATTATACATGCCTTCCCAAGTAGTGATACCAGCATCTTTTTTACAGGCAGTGTTTGCATATAGGGGCATTATTTCTTTGTCGTTAGAGCTTGGAGCTTTGCCTTTCGTCCCCATCATATCCTGTATACTACTTTGTATAATTCTTTGTTCTTCGTTCCTGCAGTTCACAAGTGAGGTGAGAGTAATGATAAGGAAAGGTGATGGGAAATCTTTAAATGCCGAAGACATAAAAATTATACCACCTTACGTGAACTGGCTCTTCGATAAGCACAAAACCATATTTCATTAACAACTGGCAACTAACTCATTAATTAGTATTAAAGTGCATAACTAGGTCTCGGTTTATGGAAAAAGTTTTCTCGAATAACGAGCCCAAAAGATTCGCGATGAAGCGATTTTGCGATTTTCTTCACAATATCACAGATCTATGTATCGCATTTTCATGATATCATTTTGCCACTTTATCACAATATCACTTTTCCGCTATATCGCATTTTCATGATATCATTCCGTCACTTTATCGCAATATCGCTTTGTTGTTATATCGCAATATTGCTTTGCCGCTCTATCGTAATATTGTAATATCGCAATATCGCAAGAGCGTGACATATGACAATTTTGTGTTAAAGTGTTTTCTACGAGATGCGATTTTGCGATATGCACCATCGCATATTGGTGATTTAAGATTTTTCAGCGTAAGCAGTCTTTGATGCACGAGATGCGATATATGTTTTTCAGTATGTAGTCTCGTATCGCGATCTCGCACTCTCATAATTAGGCTTGTAAGGAGGTATCCTATTATCCTTTTTGTGATGCGATTTTTCTTAAGGAATGATTTTATCTTACCTTATCATGAAACTTAAGCTCTTTAGATTTTTCAAGGGTATTTTCCTATGTTTATGATGGCAAGTTTTACTAAAAAGGAAATACAAGCACTAATTAATTTTTTTTAAATTTTTGACTAAGGGTCCCCACTTATTTAGTGTTACTAATAACACTAAATAATAAGGTGTCTTGTTGCTGGCCACAACAATTGGCGATTCACTTGGAAGAACTAGTTATCTCTGCTTTTCTTTTGAATTTTCTAAACTTCCAAAACAGAAAATTTTCCAGAAAATTAAACTTTATTATAGAATTACAAAGTACATTATGCTTTTACCTATTAATGATATTTTGTTTCTTCTATTTTCAACTTTGATTATTTACTCCCTCAAGCTAGTCCTTGTATCTACATCAGCCATTACTTGGTTTATAAATATAAAAATGAAGCCTTCTCTGTAAATCAGTTTTAAATATGCTCATTTGTCGTAGGTAGAGCCTCTGCTGCCAGTAGGCATTTATAGCCTCGACAGGGTTACCTGTTACCCGGCAATGATCTTGTATCCCACTTAGAGAAATATACAATTTTAAAAGAGAAATCCATATCCACACTTATTGCTTTCATTTTCTTTTTACCCTTAAAGAACAATGTCTTGGTTTGATAGCCAATTTATGACAGAGTCATTCACTTGATTTATAACTTTGCTAAACAAGCTGGCTTGTGATGAGACCCCTTGTCTTTTGATTGCAACAACCTTGAGTCATTGCCCTATTGTGGTATGCAGTATTGGCAAAGTCAGTAAGCTATAATATCTATGATCATGATAAGTCGCCTCGTGATGAGACCTCTTACTCTTTAAGTTGAAGTGTATCATTGGATCATTCTCTGAACATTGTAGTTTCCTAGGTGGGGAGGAAGTCATTGTTTCCTTAAGATAGCTCTGGACGACAATGGTAGAGTTTTTTTGAAAGAGCTATTCTGTAGAGAATCTTCATTTTGTTATTGATACCTTTCATTAGACTGATATAAAACAATTTTTCACTAAAGGTTGTTTTTCATTAAAATTTACAAAGTCAAAACTAATATCATTACTAGGTCAAGAGTCTTTAACTGTATCTTTTAATAATAACGATCAATTTTCTAAAATAATTCTATTTATACAAGTGAAAAAAATAATCTAAAAGAGAATTTGTGTCTTTTTTGTAAATTCCAAATGTAACCATTTACAACCGGTTTTATTATACAAATAAAAACTAATCTACAAAATAAAAGAAAGATCTCCTACGAAAAATATTTATTCAGGATATGTCTGTTAACATGTACAAAATCTCTTTTTTTCCTGTTAAATCCTACAACATAAAACTGGATGGACCTATTACTTCTATGATTTGAAAAGGGCCAAGCCACATTCTTTGAAATTTTGTATGTTTCCCTTTTTCTTCATGAGCCTTGTCCCATTTTAAAACTAGATCTCCCATCTGAAAATAGTTTCCGGATATCATGTTTGAATCAAAAGAGACCTTTAGTAATGCTTGATGATGAGCATGAGTTATTTTGGCCTGTTCTCGTTGTTCCTCTAACTTAATTATTTCCAGCTGCCTTAGTTGTAAGGAAGAAGTTGGTGCTTCATCAATATATTGAACTAAGGCTAAAGAGGGAAGTGCTAAATGAGTTGGAAGAACCACTTCTTTCCCATAAATTAAATTAAAGGGAGAAGCGTCGATGGAGTACTTCTGTGTTATTCGATCTGCCCATAAAGCATATATTAAAGACTTGTGCTAATTTTTATGATTTTGGTCAATGGTTCGCTTAATAATTCTGATTAAGTTTTTATTTGTAAATTCAGCTAATCCATTCCCCTATGGATAGTAATTGGTAGAGTATTTAAGCTTGAAACCCCTTCCGAGTGAAAATTCAGTCATTGCATTACTAGAAAAATATGATGCATTATCAAACATTAAAGTAGAAGGCAACCCAAACCTGGTGAATATAAATTGATCTATGAACTCGATGATATGTTCAACATTAGCCGTCTTGAGTGGAACTTCTTCTACCCATTTAGTAAAGTAATGTGTTGCTGTAAGGATATATCGATGTTGTTTAGAAGAGTGAGGAACGATCTCACCTATTATGTCCAATCCCCATTGATCAAAAGGCTGCTCAATGTTGACTGGTTGTAGTGGCAAGGATGGTTTCTTTTGTCTCCCAGCAGTGGTTTGATAGACTTGACATTTTCTCATGTAGTTATGTGATTCTTTGAATAATGTGGGCCAGTAATAGCCTATGCGTAAGATTTTATGAGCAGTGGCGTCTCCAGTATAGTGTTTGCCTGCTGGCCCATCATGGAGTTCCTGCAAGACTTTTTCAGCTTCAGATTTCTCAAGACATCTAAGGAGAATATAATCATAATTTATTCTAAAAAGAACATCATTCACAAGTTGATATTGTTTGGCTTTCAACCTCAGAGCTTTTCTTGGTATGATCGAGGTTTGAAGGAGCATATCCATTCTTTAGATATTAAATGATATTAGCGTACAATGACTCAACATCGTTTAGGCTTACCTCATACATTTGTATCTTTGGAGATGGAATTTCAGACATAAGCGATGCTCTGGCCAACATTTTGCAAAATCCTTGACCTTTTACAATACTTGCTAGTTTGATTTCTACATCATATTCCTGTAAGGCAGTAATCCAATTAGCTCTTTTCTCACCCACATCGTTTTTTACTAAAAGATTTCTTACCGTTGGGAACAGTACTATGATTTTCGTATGGGTTTTGAGTAGAAAGGGTCTAAAATATTTAATTGCTCAGAAAACAGCGTAAGCTTGTTTCTCCACATCTGAATAATTTAACTCAGCCCCCTGTAAATTTGAGCTGAAAAAAGCAATTGGGGCTTCTGCCTTTTCTTGATTTTCTTGATTGAATATTGCAGCATATGATCTATCAGAGACAAATGTATATAAAATAAAAGGATCGGAAAAATTTGGAGCTGCTAAAGATGGAGCATTCACAATTGCTTGTTTGATCAGATTGAATGCCTCATATTCATCTTAGCCCCATTTAAAGTTTGAGTTCTTTTTAGTCATTGCTTGTAAAGGAGATACGATTCTTGAAAAATATGGAATGAATCTCTTTACAAATTTAATCTGGCCAAGAAAATATTGCATGGCTTTCTTGTTGTGAGGTAGGGGTATTTCGGAAATCTCCTTGATTCTGTCGGGATCAATGTGAATTCCAGATTTTGACACTATGAATCTGAGGAGTTTTCCTTCACTTAATGTGGAAAAGGATTTTTTCGGGTTAAGTGAAATTCCATACCTTTGACAACGTTGGAAGATTTTCTTTAAATCTCTAAGATGATTGTTTCATTTCTTGGAATATACAATTATATCATCCAAATAGATTACCACTGATTTATTAACTAATCCTTTGAACGCGATGTCCATGGCTCTCTGAAATGTGGCACCAACGTTAATCAGACCAAATGGCATCTTTTATATGTGTATGTGCCCCATTTAGTTCTGAATGTGGCTTTTAATTGATCTTCGAGATGTACCAACACTTGATTGTACCCTGAGAATCCTTCCAAGAATGACATTAATTCTGACCCTGCGACTACCTGTAGTATTTGTTCCATGGGAGGTAAAGGAAAATTATCCTTTTGGCAGGCTTTGTTAAGATTTTGAAAGTCAATGCATATTCTAATATCTCCATTTTTCTTTCTAACAGGGACCATATTTGAAATCCATTTGGAATGTCGAACGAGAAAAAATATTTTGGCTTTCAATAACTTATTGAGTTCAGATTTGATCTGGTTTTCTAGATTGGGATGGATCTTTCTCAACTTTTTTTGGATAGGTTTTTCATCGTCTATCATTGGAATAGTATGTTGGATGATGGAAGTGTCATATGTTTTGAGTTCATCGTAATTCCAAGCAAAGAAACTTTTGTATTGTTTCAAGAGATGAATATATGCTAATTTTCCTTCAAGAGCTAGACCAAGGCCTATGTTGATATTTTGTGGTTCGGTATCAGTTCCTAGATTTACTAATTCATAGTTCAAAGTTTAACTTTGCAGCTTCGAATTGGTAGATCTTTTAAACCGATCTTTCAAATCATAAAGGTCTTCTAACTTGACTACTGACTTAGGTATAGCATTGTTAGTGCTGTCTTGTTGCAATTGTTGATCATGTTGGTCTTCGTCAATTATTTGATTGGTGTAGGATCCTTTAGATGTGAGGAAACTCACAATATCAGGATCATCATTAAAAATCCTCCAATTGGTAATGTTATCAGGAATCGAGGGTCTAAAAATTAATTCAACTGAAAATTGATCAGGGCTAAAATCTTCTAAAGTAATGAGCTTGGAAGCTACATTAGCTAAGAGGTCTGCACTAGCATTCTGGACTCTGGGAATTGACGAAATATTAAATGCCATAAAGTGTTCAGTTAGATCTTGAACTAAAGATTGGTAATGTTTTAAATGACCTGATAAACAATGTAAAGTATTACGTACCTGTCTGATCACAATTTTAGAATCTTCGAAAAATTGAAGGTATTTGACGTCTAATCCTATTGCTTTGTATAACCCTTGGACCAAAGCTTCATATTCTGCGGTATTGTTGGTGCAATTAAATTGGAGTCTACAAGTTAGCATAATTTTATTTCCCTTTGGACTTATTAACCCGCATCCTGCTCCTGCTCCTTCGTAAGACTTAGAACCGTCAAAAAATAACTTCCAAAATAAAGATTTATTTATAGGACTATCTATAAAATTAATACATTTATAACTACCTGTTTGAGAGAAATTTTCTACTTGAGACAAAACAGAATGTTCTAAGTAAGGTGAAGTATGAGCATTAAAATTCCCAAGGAAATAATCTACTGAGTAGTTGCCAATGATGTTATTGCTATATGCTATTGGTTCATTCTGTCCTTCCAGTTTTGTTACTATGTATTTCTGATGTCTTTCTCGCTCAACTTTTATCTGGTTTGGTTTACCATTGTAAGGGAGCCACATGTGCGACCGGTCAATTGCAAAGTATCCATGAAGTTTTTCTGACCAATCCCTGCTAAGAATTATGCCATAAAATTCCAGAATATCAGCAACTAAAATGTCGATAACCTGACATACATTTGGGTTGGATGACAACCTTACGGTAACCTGATTTAATTCGCCAATCACTTCAACTTGCGATCGATCTAGCTAAACTATGCGCACAACAGATTTTTGTGGTTGAACGTTCAATTTTGCACATATTGACTTTGGTAAAATATTCGATGAAGCTCCAGAATCCACTAAGCAATTATGCACATTTTTATTGAAAATTTCATAAGTAAGAAGAAATGGGGGAGTATGAGATCTCGACCTTCCTCCAATTAGAGCGATATAATTTGGGTCAACTTTGTTAATCACATTAGTTGGAGGTCTTCCCATTTCATGGGAAGCTTGAGAGATTATAGTGGCAGGAAAAGGTGCAACTGGTACAGCATGTAACTCTTTCATAAGTATCTTTTGCTAGTGTTTTAACTTGCTCAATTCGTAAAAAGTGATGTTGGCCCTAGGCTTTTTCATGTCTTCTATGATATTATACTCCATTTCATCTGAAATGATCAACATTTTAGATGGAGTTGATGAATCTGTTTGGACTGGGCCGGTTTGAGCCACTTTAGGTGTCGTTTTCTTGGTTGTGACTTTATCCTTAGTCATCGAGCTTGCGCTCTTTGGCTTACGAGTAGGTTGAGGAGGATCAATTTGATTTGTACTGTTAGTACTAACCGAGGATGCCTCTTGATCCTCTTCATCTGGGAGGATGAAATCCCACATACCTTGTAACTCTACAACTTCTTCTTCATCAGTATGTTCTTCAGTAGTGATTTCCTCTTCTTCTTCTTCAGATTCAACACTTGTAATAGCGTTAGGGGGCTTGGAATCAGTCCAAGGGTTTCTTTTAAAAGGTCTGTACGGCTTTTTAGAAGAAGCTTCTATGACTTGTTTCTTAACGTTGATCATCTCGTTAGACATGGTCTTCAAAACTTTTTGCAATCCCTCTAAATCGAATGGATCTTTCGATTGCTTTTTCTTGGGATCTTCCTTGAAAGTAACCTTCTTGGATTTTCGTTCTTCTATCGCATTTTTCTTTCTAGGGCTATAATACATTTCTCTACTGCTATTGCATCTTTCATATTTTCTACTAAAGTTGTTTTGTTAGCCCTATGTACCATTCACTTCACACTTCTTTGCTAGGCTCAGAAGCAGTAGGAATTTTGTTTAACAGTTTATTGAAACGCGAATTGAAATCTTTGATAGGTTCTTTTGACTTGGCTCTAAGGTTAGACAGGTCGTTGATCAATGTCGCCATAGACCTATCATCACCAAACTTAATAAGGAATTGTTCTTGGAAGATATCGCAACTAGTGATAGATCGAGATGATAATGAAAAATACCATGATCCAGCTGTTCCTTGCATAGTATAAGGAAAAAGTCGAACGACAGCGTCTTTTTTGGTAACTCCATTGAGATTTATGGATAGCATAAAGTTATTTATATGTTCTTCCTCTAGAATTCCTGCTTCAGGATTAAACTTAGGCAACCATTTTTCAAGATAGGCTGGTAGCTGACTCAAGGGCACAAGCATTAAGACTACCCCAGGGTTATTCCATGGAGATTGGGCCATCACTAAACTACTAACAGAGGAAAGTGCAGAAGATGATCCTTGCAGTTGAGAAGATGAGGATATTATCTCTCCAGATGATTGAGAAGGAGATGTGGAAGTACCGGTGGACTGATGGACAATGATCTAAAGTGGAAGAGTGGATGGTTGACTTCACGGTGGGGAGGTTGAGATATATGATGATGATGAAAGAGTCTCACTATCGGACCCTTTAGGTGATTTCCTTGCTCTCTTTCTTGTTGGTAGAGGTAACTCGGTTGGCTGAATGCCAAACTTTTCGCTCTTTAATCTGGTAAGGGGATGAGCAGGGTTATATTGTGAAGTCATGTTGCCTTGAGATTTATCAGATCTTTAAGGAGATATAGAAAATCGCTGAAGTTTGTTAATCAAAGATTCAACTTCAGGAGGTTCAATAGTAGATTGTTCGTAAATATCAAGATTTGTAGCAGCGACTGTTATTCTTACGACTTCTAACTCTGGATTTAAAGATTCTAAATGCAATGGAGAAGTCGGGGGAGATGGTGAGGGAAATTTACTCTCATAATGGTATTTAGATTTAGACTTGCCTGCCATTCATAGTTCGAGACCCTCCTTCTAGTGCCAAATATGTTGAAGCCCCGAAAATTGGGTCTACAACAAGGGGGATACCCACCTGGTCCGGACCTTCGTTGGCAGCTCCTTTTCTGTTTTGGTATAGTGGGTCCGACTGGGGATATGGGACCAGTTTCCCAATTTATGTGTATGTGTTGTGCAAAGTTGATATTTCCTTTCTAAAAGTTCCTAAGTGAGATTATCTAATTCTAACTTTAATCTAATGATATGCAATTGTATTCTAATAAACAGAAATATCTAAGTCTACGCTAACCCGGGGTGTAATCCTTCTGTTATGTGATCTAAAATGGTTTCAAATAACAATTGGTAATAAAGATCATTAAACTGTTATGAGAAAAGAATTCAATATAGATAAACCACTTCGTATAAGAAGTTAGACGAAACAGTTGTGAAAACAATATCACATAATAAGCTACTCATACATTAAGCATAAATAAATAGCTATCACCGTACAAAAGTGCCAAATGATAACTCAGGCATTCACGCATCAATATATAAACAACTGAACATGAATATCACTTTAACACAAAGGCAGAAATAGTTAAGAGATATAAGTACTATTGATAACTAGTTCTACTCAGGAGCTTCAAGCGATAATGATTTATCTCTTCTTAATCCAACATCCACTAAGAGTACAGAAGTGCAACATCAGTAGCAGATATTAAATACAGATATCAATAAATCATGTTCCATTCATTCATCAAAACCTCCTCGAAGGGTACAAAAGTGTATGTTTTGAGGACAAGTTTTTGATAAATTTCAGGACCCTTCTCTAAATGCATGAGAGGGGTTTAAATACTACTAACTAAATCTAAAAATAAGTTATTACAAAAATGTAGGATACGGTTTAAATGACCGTCCTTTTTCTAGGAAAAAATAAAGAAAAATTAATACTAATATTGAATCTAAAATTAA